>WAAB01011057.1:45997-100655 GCA_013389865.1 Piaya cayana
AAAAATGCGTGCAAAAATGTGTGCAAAGCCGAGTTATTGCATGTGTCCGGGGGGGAGGGGAGGGGGGGTGAGAGAAAGAAAAAGAGAGAGAGAGAGAGGAAGGGGGGGCTTTCCTCCTGGATTCGTGTCTGTACCAAAGTCCTGTGCCACCATCCTTGTGCCTTGGCCGTGCAGCAAGCTTTTGCGGTGATGCAAAATATTAAAATTTCAACTCCTCATGCTCTGATGATGCACGGTTGAGGTTGTTGAGGGGAGCCAAAAAGATTCAAAGTTAAGGCTCTGACACGCCATCCGTCGCTCGTCGCTCGGGAGGTGGTCAAAGGGTGTGCTGATGGGAGAGGAAGGGTTTGGGGTGAAGAAGGGAATGAGGTGACAGCCTAACTTTGGATTTCCTGTCTTATGTGTGGCAATTTCACATCCTTGCCCTTAATTGAAAAGCATTATGGTTCTCTTGGATTGAACTTCCTTGTTTTCATTTTTGTAAGAAGTCATCCCTGGGAGTGAAAAGCCGCTCTTGTTTTGGAGCCATTCTCGTCTTCTGGGTAAAGAAGTCACCACCAGAAAGCAAAAAATCCTTTGATCTCATAGTTAGTACACATCCAGGCAGTGTTCTATAAAAAAATATTTCTATCCAGAGGCTGGAAGGCTGAAGTCAATGGAAGACAGCCAGCCTTCAGGACACTTGACTGAAGATGTCTTACTCTGCTGTTGGAGCTTGTGTATCTCCTGTTAATGGAGTTACATCTGTGCTGTGTTGGGTGAACAGACCTGTAGAAGCCAGTGAAAGGTGCCCTGGGCGGGCTTGTATTTTAAGCAAGTTGACTGCTGAGTGGAGGTGCTGAACCAATAGACTAGAAGGCAGAAGGCCTGTATTCCCAAGACAGATAAATCATGGTTAATTGCTTTGGCAAGTTTCCCCATCCTCATAATGTGGCTTAAGCCAATCTTGAAGGGATCATCCCTGGAAGAAGGACAGAAATTTAGAGACCGCTCTGCATGCAAAAAGATTGCCGAAAACTTGCTTTGACTTTGGAAAAAGTTATGTTGGCTTTGTGGAGTTGGGACTGTAGATTGTGCTGTGGCCAGTACTTGCTCTTTGTGTGTAACTGTGCTTGATCAAAGATGGACAACATGGTATTGGTTTTGATAGGCATAAAAAATTACCATAAACTTTCTATTTGTTGGACATTAGACTGAGGTTAAGAGTGACCACTGCTTCCTGGCTGTCTTAAGTTGCGTCTTAAATGTTGACTTGTGTGGAAGGCTCATCATTTTGTTGAGTGTAGCCATCCTAACTGGGCAGGTGAGGTCCATTGGCCAAAACCCTCTTTCCCAAAATGCCTGAAGTGCCTGAAGCCTGAAACCACTTTTTATTTTTAAAATCAAACACACTTGTAGTTTTGTAATTGCAAAGTTTATTTGAAATGCTGAAATCGTTAATGCTTTTGGACTTGTGTGCAGTCAATGTGTGTCATTTGCAGTGCATTTTTTTCCAAATTTTGTCTTGTAATGGAATGTATAGGCATGCCTGAAAAATCATACCCCCCCCCAAAATTTGAATACACTAATTTGGGAAGTACCTGACTGCATGTTGACCTGAAATGTTGACTACTATGTGATTTAAACATTTCTGTGAACTGCCCATGGTATTGACTGGAGCTTTTTGTCTGTCTCATGGCTAGTTTCTTTGTAATTCATGCCGTTCTATTTTCTTTGAATCTAGGGATTGAGATCCAGTGCCGGTTTTTTATACCTCATTTTTTCCTTCTGTCATGTATGAAAAAAAGTGTATAATCTATCTGATATTGTTAGACTAAGTATGAATGCTAACTATTCCTGCTGATGTGTCACGTTTCTTCCAAAATACAGATGCGAATTCCTCTTATAAACAAAGAAAATGAAAGTAAGTTCCCCTTTTAGTTGGTTTTAAGAAAAAAGAATTTTTATGGATTCAGTTGTGTGTGGGATGATTTTTATTTTTACTCTGAGTATCATCTCTGGAGAGAAGAAGCCAAACTGTAAGCCACTGATTTGGAATTCAGAGAGAATTTGGAATTCTGAAACCTTGAAATACACTAATGGGCTGGAAGGATGACTTTTTTGGACTGGCTATGTATCCTGTATGTCATTTGTTCCTAAACATTTTAGAGGCTGTGGTAGTTATTACCTGCTTTTTTCAAGGGCAGAAAAGATCTAAAGAAAATAGGAATTTTTTATTGAAAAATGTTGGAGAGATTATTTTTCCTAGATGGAAAGTGAAAGAAGTAGTAACGTTGCCAACCACTTTGAAGCAAATAACAGTTTTTCTCCTTGTAAGTTTTGTTCTTGGAAGTGACAACATGTTAGTGAGGTGGACAGGCTTGGAGAAACTAGTGAACGAGACAGGTAAAGGAACACATAAGGAAAGGTGCCATCAAGGTTTTTTCGCCCAGATTTGTTACAATAGGCATTGACAATTTACCACATCTTTCTTCAAGGGGGACTGTTGCCGTTTGTGTTACTGTGGCTTTTGGAAAGTCCTTTGTACAGGTGCTTGAGCAAACAGTAGTGCTACTTTCTTTTACACTGTAATGAGTTTGCTTTGCTTTACTGACTGATTCCCACCCACTGGAAGATTGTTGCTTATGCTCATTGTCTTCACTAGTGTAACTGGGAGTAGAGTACCCAACACATTTAGAAGGTTCATTTGGAAGCAAACTGTTTACTCTATCTGCAGTCAAGTCACTTAACCTCCTCTGTCGGACCTTTGCAGTGATGCCTAGTACTGAAGTCATCCTGAGAGTTGTGGTTGGCATGACATATTTGTTTGATGAAATGTGGGAGCAATCCCATAGAGCAATCCCTCTAGAACAACTCTGTGTTAGCCGGCAGGTCAGAAGTACCAAATGGTGGTTGGTAGGCAAATACAAAAGCTGTGCTGAGTTTGGAAGAGTCTCTTCTAAAATGTAGTAACTTTTTTTGGTACTACACACAGTGGAAACATATTGAAGTTCTCTGCCTGCTGGAAATTGTATCCAATCAAACCACCATGTTTGTCCATTTTGCCTCTGAGAATTACTGGTACAGCTCATGGCATACATGACACGCTGGATCTATTTTGGTCACTGTAGTTAGGCTTGGGCCATAATTGCTACACAGACCAAAACATTCCCACTGGGTTTTACCAAGAAGTAAGCAAAACAGTTTGTGTGAAATGTACGAGCACACCAGAGCATCAGTGTCTTTTTCTTTTCTTCACTCTGTATTTCACCTTGACATTGCTCATAAAGCTAGCGTTTTAAGATGACTTAATTGATTTCTATTAACGTATTACAGGTTAATATATTTAAAGTCCTGTAGTTCAAAGTTACACGTTTTTGTATGTTTTATAGAAGGGAAAATGTCTTTATTTTTAATTCTCCAAGTGTCTTACTGAACACATATGCTGGGGGGTTTTTTTGTCTCAATGTCTAGTGTTCTCAAGGTGATACTTCACTTCCAGTGATGATTCGGTATTTTTTGTTTTATTTTTAGAACTAAAGCCTCTGACATTAAATTATACAGATACAGGGAAATTACAAACTGAAACTAATTTCAGGAACAACTGGCTGAAGTTCTATCACCTTACATTAGGTTACATGTCAAGTTTGATCACCTAGTAAGGCCCAAAGACATTCTATGAAAATTTAAACTTTTTGTATGTAGTACCTCTTTGTATACAGTATCTTTGAGTGCCTACAAGCTAGGAAAAATGTTTCTGATGCTGTGGGCTGTTCTGCAGCTACTGTGCTTTTTTTTTTGAATGACAGATTATAGAAAACCAAAGGAGAAATGCTGTCATTTAGTTGAAAATTTGATACGGCATGGGAATTACCCACTTAAACCCAAAGTTTGTGTCACAGTCCTATTTACACTGCAGGGATCAGGTCTTCATCATGTTTTGTGTGCGTTTACTGGAAAGTTTAAACATTTGTTTTACCTAAGTTAGCTGAGAGGGTAAATCCATTATCTACAGTACACAGCTTGGAGTTTGTTGTAATTTCTTATGGCTATTTGATGAAAAATTGCTAGTAACAATGAATTAGAATTGTCTGTTTGGGCAATAGACATTTTCTCCCGCCACCATTGAAATAGGCTAGGTTTTATTCAACCTGTCTTGCATGAAGTCCAAAATATCTTGGCACCTTTCTTCTGCTTCTTGTTTCTGATGTTCTGATTCCTAACTCTTGGTGAAACATCAAAGACATCTGTTCATAAAGGGGGTCTTCTAGTCACTGAGCTGTAATGCCTGAATCTTTCTGCTTTTATTTCCACAGCAAATGGTGTAAATGTCATTGCTTGTTTCAGAAGAGGTAAAGGACTAAGACTTGCTTGACTAACCCTAGCCAGATACACAAGACTAGGAGTTTACATCAGACCTGTTTGCATTGCTTCCACCCCATAGGAACTTTGCATCTGACTTAAAGTGGAGAATTAGCTGTTTATCCTCCTTTGCTCACTTTCATTTCTTTAAATCAGAGCACTAATGCTGGAGCAGTGCAGGAATGGAGCCACACCACATCTGGTGCAAGAAATTTAGCTCTTTTCTGTGTCCCTTGCTACACTGCTTTTCACCAGATTGTTATCTCTCACCTCCTGGCCCAGAGCTCTAGACAGAACTGGAACTGAGGAGGCCTAGTGCCCCGTCTTCTGCTATTGCTACCAGGAAAATACCTGAGCCCCCGGGGCTTCTCTGGGATGCCATGTCCTGTGCAGGCACTAGTGGCTGCTCCCAGAGTTCCAACACCCAAAACCAAAGGAGTGAAATTTTGCCTGGTTCCTGTGTAGGATCACAAATGGTTCACGTATAAGGAGATCTTTTGCAGTTTTTATGCACATGTACATGCATAAAAGTGTCATAGGTATATTTTTAAAATCGATTGTTTGGTTGGGTTTCTTTTTGGTTCGGTTTTGTTTTCTTTTTTGTTTGTTTCTTTGTAACTTCCTTTAAATTTTCCATGTCCATCAGGGAAGAAAAATGTTGGGAGAGGGGAAGAGATGCCCCATCCACAATACATATGAGGCTCTGATAATTTGTTCTGTCACAGTCTATATCTTTCACAGCAGACAGTGATTTCATTTTTTGAGGCTTTTTTGTCAATCAAAGATTGGTTAATGTGATACCAGTCACGTTTTAAGTTATGAAATAATCACTTACAAGGCTGCACTGTTGTAGAAGGCTGTTTCAACTATACTGATGTTCAGTACCTCTTGAATGAGGATAAATCATTAGACACAGAGGAATTAATAAGACATACCACAGACCCTCGTTCTTTAGGAAGGCTGACATAGCTGGAACAGCGTCAGCAAAGCCATGTCCCTCTGACTTCTCAGTAGAAGCAGCTTAATTTCTGCCCAACTGCTGCAGTGTGTTTGACCTGTACCAAGGTGGTAGGAAAAACAGGTTAGTAACAGGGTTTCATCTCTGTCTGATAAATACTTCACACTTGCAAAGACTGTATTTGATAGAAAACTTTTACAACCAGAATGACTTCTTAAGTACATGATAACTGGATGTGCAGATCTGTTAGATATAACTGATATGTGGGCCTGTAATAACAGTCTTACTTTCCTGTAATAGAGTCCAAATCTGGTGTTACTGGGCCATGTATCATTTTTGGGTATGTATTGGAAGCATAAACTCTACTGACTGTATTTGCAAGGTGGAAAGGGGTGTGCGGGTCTCTCCATGTTAACGTCTTCTGTACCTTTGAGGTTTTGGATGGCTGTATGGCATGTGATAACCTTATTTGTCAGTAAATACAGGGAGTTTATGGTTGTTGCTTGTCTTTGAGTAAAACATTAATACTTTTCATATTAAACATACCATGTACTTTCTCTGGCAGTCTGTTCTTAGTCCAGAAAATATGTTAAAACCGAAACTTCAGTATTTTTAATTATCAAACATATTCTCCAAAGCCATAGTATCTCTCTAAGAAGTGCCTTTAATTTTTTTAACTTTTGATGGCTTTTAGTATTTACACACAAGAATTTTTGTGTTCTTTGAAATAATTTCTTTGAACTTCTCTCCATATTACTTGGAAGAAAAGAAAATTGGCATGTTACCGCTTCAGTATACTATAAAGGCAAGAATATTTACTGTTTTTATAAACATCCTCAGAAGATTTACATGTGTCCCTTAATGGTGACCTGCTGTAGATCTTTTTCAAGGAATCTATGAATATGTATGAGTACACAGCATAGAATGGATATGGATAAAACCATTATTTAACCATAAATTTGCAGTTTTACATTATTTTTAAGCCACTTTGCTATCATAAATTGCAAAATAAAGCAACTGTTTACTAAATATCTTTTAACTATCTATTTTATTGAATAATAAAACAAAGTAACTACTGTAACTTTTTCTGTTGTGATTCTTCAGTGAGGCTTCACGTTACTGCCTGGAGGAGAAAGACCTGGGGGTGTTCGTTGACAGCCGACTGAACGTGAGCCAGCAGTGTGCTCAGGTGGCCAAGAAAGCCAATGGCATCCTGGCTTGTATCAGAAACGGTGTGACCAGCAGGTCCAGGGAAGTTATTCTCCCTCTGTACTCAGCACTGATGAGACTGCTCCTTGAATCCTGTGTTCAGTTCTGGGCCCCTCACCACAAGAAGGATGCTGAGGCTCTGGAGTGAATGCAGAGAAGAGCAACAAAGCTNATGCTACATAAAGTAAATTAGTACAGCTCTGAACAAATCTTCCTTCTTGGCTATGTTGTGTCTGATGGTTTGTTTGTTTTGGTGTTTTTTTGTGAGGAAAGATAAGGTATGTGTTTTAAGTGGCCTAACCACATTTGTAGTTGGGTCTGGGTCTTCTGCCCCCACAGTTTCTGAAAGTTTCACAGCTTTTAAGTAAATTAAGTCTTCATATCCAGTCATTTATGATAGTCATAGTAGCATCTAGAAAATCAAAACCCAAGTTTTTTTTTAGTATCTGGGATGAACAGGGAAGGAAGGAAGGAGGGAAGGAGGGAGATACACTTTTTTCCTTTTCTTTTTTCTTCTTTATTCACAAGTGACATGATTCTGATTTTGCCAGGACATTTAAATACCTCTTTAAGCATCTCCACTTCCTGTAAAACACTGGTTTATGGAAACATGCTTGGGTTAGGACATAATAAAATAAATTGCTTTGGTTTGAAGATGCCATAGTTAAAAGCAAGTTATGGGAAGTATATTATGTTACGTTTATCATAGACAAATGTTAGATGTGCATTTTGTAAATATGTATGTAGGTGAACCGTTGAGGTACATTTTTAAGAGTGTTGAAATTGATATACATTTTAACTCCAAAATACTTCCCCAACACTGTGGTATGTAGAACGTTGTATTCAGTGGATATTAAGAAGTCTAAGTTCTTTCCATAAAGTACAATTCTTCAATGTACTATCATCTTTGTTGCTAGTACCAATGTAGATACATGAAAGGCACAAAACAATTCAAAGTAACTTTGTGAAAGTTAGGTGGATTATAATTTGGGTAGTTGCCAAATCAGGCTCATCTGTTCTGTTTTGATTTCAGCACCTGATTTTCACCAGTTATGTATAAAATATAGCTTGTGCCAGCACGATGTGACTCTTCCAGAACATTTGAGAGCCTGCGCCACTTATGAGGCTAAAACTAACAAACCTGGGACTGTGTCTTTAAGTAATAGTAAGACTGTAAAACTACATACTGACACAAAAGGTCAGTCCAATTCAGCATCCTGTTCCTATAGAGAGTCCATTATGTCTTACTACAGAGAGGAAAGATGGGAGATGTAGCATAGTGATAATCATTGGGAGCTTTTGTGGCTGGTTTTGTTGGGCAGATTTCAGCCTTGGTTATGAAGTGCCAGCAGCATAACCTGAGCTCCCTGGATGTTCAGAGGCAACTTTCTTGCCCTGTGCACCTCTGCCCAAGGGTCATGGATGCAGGCTTGGGCAAAGGCAGGCAGACTTGGGGGATGTGGACCAGTGACCTCTGTATCTGGGACCAGAGCGATTCCACGTGCACTTCTGTTGATTCTGACAAGGCATGATGTAAGCAGAAGGATAGTAAGATTGCCGGGTCACTCAGTTGTGTTAGCACAATAGTTTGTTGGGCTAAATTTTCATAATTTTTCTTCAAACATTACTTCTAAACACTTACTGGTTCTTGTCCAACTGGTAGAGTTCAAGGGTTTTGTACAAAATCTTTTCTGAATCATAACCACGGAATACATTGCTGTTGCTTAATCCTGTATTAATTTCAACTTTAATTTTCATGAAGAGGTTGTTACCATTTGTGATCAATCAGAACAGAAACACCAACTCTGGAGTGAAATATAAAGTCATCAGCAGTGTGCACTCCAGATACCTGTGAAGATTTTGGTGGAGCCTTTGTATGCTTAAGGTCTGTATCCCAAAATAAGGTCTAGTTAACTGCTTTGCATGAGTAGATTCCTAGTCTAGAAAATTTGAGAGAGGTATATGGCCACAGAATAAAACTAATTGTAGTAGCTCTTGTAATAATAATTCCAGGAATTAATCTAATTATTTGAAATTAATACTATTTTGTGAATGTAAGCATATGCCATAGTAGATTTTTCTGGAGTATGATGGTTCTAAAATTAGGAAGACTGGTGGAAAACTTTTCATCAAAGAGAAAAATCACTTTTTTTTTTTCCAACTAAGTTTTTTCTCCAAACAGTAATGCTGTACCCTGGCTCTTAGGTGGTGCTTCACATTTTCAAGGCTAGCACACTTTTTCTCACTTGTTTGGGTCACAGATAAGGACCAAGCTTGATCTTTGAAAAACAGTATTTTCTAAGAACAAAGAAAGAGGAAGAAAGTAAAAGCAATGATGTTTACATCAGACTGAGAGTCTTGAGCTTATGTTCTTAGGGTACTTCTCTGTGGAATTAGATCATAAATATAGTTATTTGAAAAAGATGTATTCAAAGCTGCTCGACAGCCACTTGTATGAGCAGTTTCAGCTAAATAATTTCTGATGCTTCCTGAAAGTGACGCTGTAGAGCCTCTTCACCTGGAAGATCAAGGCATCCATTGAAGCAGCTAACCACTGTCCTTTGCAGCTGAAGGAATAACGTTCCCAAGGGCAGTGGAAGTTTTAAATTAGTGCAGTTTTAGAGTAGTCAGTCAGTTTTCAGTTATGATATAGTAAGGTCAGAAGTTTCAAAGTTAAAATTTAAACTGTCAGTGCACACCAGGTTGTTTATAGCATATGTATGTAGCTACAGAAGGTTAAAGCACAGCTTACAAATTGTTTTCAAATTTGTTCTTTCCTCTGTCTGGTTTATATGCTTGGTGTGTTGTAATTGTTTTAATTTGATTGTACAAAAGGGTATGTGTTGAATGGAAGAGTAAAGGACACTTGAGATCTATTTCATTTTAATTTAGAAGAAACATCCATAATGCAATGTAATACCAAAGTCCAGGATGTGTTTAATATCATATGACTTTTTAGAGGCATGACTTTCAGAGAATTAACATTGGACAAAGCTATATTTCTACCCAGGTCATTGTTGGTCTTTAAGACATGATGATCAATTACAACAAAAATTGTTTTCCCAGATGTTGATGGCAAATAAGGTAGCTTCTTCTTTCAAAAGAACCATCAGCATTTCAGATTCTATTTCACTTGTGCTAGAGGCATCTCTCTTATGTTAGGGCAGCTCCTTAATTGATTTTTTTTTCCTTTCTCCCACATTATACGCACCAGATCTCCTGAGATTTATGATTATTTATTTAAACTGCCTAAGAATAAAATATGAATGGTTCTGAGTGAGAAGATGGAATTTGTTTTATTTAAGGATGCTTCTTTGATGTAACATTGTAGGAGTGTTAAAAAATGAGAGCCAGTGCATCAAGTTGTTTATTTGACAGTTTACGTCCATGACTGTAGAGACTCAATGGTTATGAAGGAGTACTACTTCACAAATCTTTAAACCCAAATGAAGATGGGATCTTGCTCATTTTCTCATCAGCAGGATACAAGTGTCATAGCTGTATGCAAATCATACCATGCTGCTCTACATTCAATCAGCAGAGGTTTAATACCAGGTTTGTTTGTATTTTGTTGGATTTTTTAAAAACGCCTATTAAAATAAATCATTCAAACACTTTATCTTTAAAACCAATTCTTTATAATTTCTATTTGAAGTTGAGTTTTGCATCAAAACTGGTACAATGCAGAACAAGCATATTGAATAAGATAGTGTTTTGGAGGTTATCTCTGCTGCCATTATTGCTAAAACATGGATTTAGTGAGGACGTACAATGACTACTAGGAATCTGGATACTCATGAAAATCAATGAATGATGGACAGCTTTTAGTTGAGTTCCAGTTACAATAGTGTGAGATTCTTTTTTTATTAAGTGCAAGTGATCTTAGTTAATTGTTCTTTACTGGTATTGGTCTGTAAAAGGGTTTGGTTTGTCTCCATTGTCGTGTGTTATTTGAATATATTCAATATTAGTGGAATTATTCAGTGTTAAACTCCTTACTCAAGTAATTACAACCCAGTTTATTGTAAAGAATTTAATCCTCTTCACTTGAACATATATCTCTTTAATCAAAGCTATTAAATATACCAAAACTGATTCCTTACGTGCACACAAAATAATTCACTTTATTATGACATTCTTATTGTCAAGTGAAAATAATGTCCTTTGGCTTCTTTGCTTGTACATTACGGACATTTTCATAAATAATAGGAATCAGTGTCATAATTCTTGCTTTTTTATATATATATATTTGGGTTAATTATATCCATTAGTAAAAAAAAACCTTTATTTGGCTCTCTTTATTTTTTCTTCTGTACACTTGCTTATTTTTGTGAATCTTGAATTAAGATGTGAATAGAAGTGATTAATTAGGGAGAAGAGATTTTTAGATATTTTTATTTATGGCAAGTAAAGCCTTAAAGTATACTGAGACATAGCGATTTATGAGAGGGAGAATAAGAAAATAATGATTGGACTGTGTAACCATGTGATAATTTTATGATCTGCTTTTCAGTAAATGAATTAATTAGTCCCTTTTGTCAAATCTTTGAGTTCTGCTTTCCCAGAATCTTCCCAATACCTGTCTCTTGTTCTTAGTCAAACCACCAGAAAAATCTTTTTCCATCCAGATTGTTCAGAAAAGGACACTTTCAGTGTGGAATCGGTTGTCTATTGATTCTAAAGCAAGGATGATTTTTATTTTTCTAAGCAAGAAGCTGGAACTTTGTTATGTAGTAGCATAAAGGCATATCCTGCCTAGAAGTGCCTTGTCTTTTGTAGAAAGATGGATAGGCAGGGCTTGTAAGGAGAAAACTGAGGATCTCATCATTAGGACACCTGAATGCTGTCTTGAAAAATGTTATTCTCTCTTTCCTCTGTCATAGTTAGTCTAGCACTGGGCATATCACTCAGACTGAATATTTCAGGGATGATTGCTAATCATGTGCTCATCTCTGACTAGGTTTGAATCCTTGAGCAGAATATAGCCTTTTTTCTCCCCCCATCCCCAAATAAATATTGTCAGAAGATCTTAGAATAAAGTAGAGCAGGCTGATTGGGTCTCACAGAGAGAAGCTGTGCTGCAAATACAAGTCACAGATAAACCTGTCTCTCTTTTATGTTGGTTTTTGGTTTGGTTTTTTTGGTGGGGCTAAATTCAGGCACATATTTAACTAGCATGCGGTGTTATCTTTGATATCCTCTGTAATCAGTGATGAGCATGATCCAGAATGCCTTTCAGACCATCTAAGTGGAATTCCTTTAGGAGGTCATCAGCCCCTTTCGCTACAAAGAGATACAGAAAGGCTACTTGGGTTAATTTAGTCAGTTCAGTTACACATGCCTAAATGTGACCTCCTCAGCACTGAGGCTTTTTTTCCCTGCTGTTTTCTGAACATAATGCAGGATGATACCAAACTTTTTCATTCATTACAGATCTTGTCTTGGGACTGTAAACTGTGTTAGTAGGTGAATGTTGTTAAGGGATTGTCCTGTTGCAGTATAAAGTGTTCAGGCAGAGCATTGCGCCACTGTAGTGTAAGTTAAGGTTTGTTATCTGAGTGACAGTAACTGATCAATTTATATTTGTAGATCATATTTGTTACATTTTACTTTGTTTTTCCTTAAATGTCAGAAGGTGTTTGGGTGGCAATACTTTATAATTGACTCCAGCAGGTCCTTCCTCCAGTTCCTCAGCTATTCCTTCTGTTGAGCCACAACAGCAGCTTGGCCACATAGTAAGAGGATTGGAAAATTGATGGGGCATAATTAAAAACTACCGTACAAAAAAACCCCCAAAACCCAAAACAAAACCCCCAAAACCTCTGTCTCCAAAAATGTTTATTTGATTGATTCATTTCTTCAGTCTGGTTCAGTATATGGCCATATATGTTTTTGCCAGGATGATGAAGCAGGTGCAGAAGATAATAGGAGCTGTTGACCTACCATGTCCACAGAAGAACAGACTCGGTGAGCAAGCCCTGTGACTGAGGGAAGAAATTTCTATGCCCTGGTAGTGTTTGTGTCAGTTTTCCTCTCTATTGATATTTCTTGGAGTGGCTTGCTGTTTAAAAGTTAGTTTTGAAACATACTAAATATTGAGGAATTCCTTACCTACTTTCAACTGTGACTCTGAGGACCCTGTTCTCTTCAGCTGAAGCCAATTTAAGTGTTGCTGTCCTTACTTGCCTCCTCCAGCAAGCCCTCCCAGGTTCTTCCCAATTCCTGTGTACTGACACCGATCTGTGTTGCTGGGTCAGGTGAACACCCTTTAAGGAAGCCTGTCTAGCTGAAGGCCATCCGCCGCTTTTTGTAGGAATAGTTTTCTTGCAGTTTTATGATCCAAGAGGTGCCACTTCAGGTAAAGGAGTAGGAATATATAGCTTGGTTGAAGGGAGACTGGAGAAAAAAAGATGGGCAGATGTAGGGGATGGTTGCAGCAATGACTTGGCTTAGTTTAAAACAAACAAACAAAACCAACCCACCCTCCCCCCAAAAAAACCCCACAAACAAGCCAAAAAAGACTCAACAAGCTACATGTTTAATTTTCAGCTGGATCAACTTGCCAGACTGACTTGTAGTGTGACTGCACAGCTTCTTGCCCTGGGCTTGTACTGACTCATGGATCCCATGTTCCTGGATTGCACCTTGAGGTGATGCAGTGCATAAAGGGACAGGGTGAAGAGTGTCCCTGAGAAAGGGGCTGCTTCCAGTGATGAGTTGATCATGTTCAAAGTTGAAGATACTATGCTGTATAGTTTTAGTGGCTGGTTAGGCTTCCAATTTAATGTGAAATTGCAAAACTTGTGCTTTCACCAATTTGGGATTCCAGTTACTTCTCAGTGTAGCCTAACTGCTACTTATTAACAAATCCCTAAATTAAAGGTAGCTGTTACAAAGTTTGCTGAAACTTTTTTTACTTTTAGCGGGTGAGGCAAGAATTCAAAATCCTGCAGCCATGTAAGATTGACTTTTACCTGTCAACCTTGATTACGTTCTAATTATACTCTGATACTGTTGTGCAAACCTAGTCTGAAAATGGGGTGTGACATACAAGCATAGTTGAAATAATTTATATGATTTTATATGTATAAATTATTTCTAAGGATTCTAATTATTCACTGAGTGGGCAGTGGGCAGGGAGTGGTGTGGGAGGGAATATATTCTAGTTGAGCTCACTTTAAGCTACACTTCATTTAAAATGCTAATATTCATGAAGATTATTTTTAGCTCCTCCAATGGAAATAAAGTTCAAAGTATACGTGCTGTCAGTATCTTTTGGGTAGAAAAACTTATGCTTTAATTACTTTTGGTTTCAGTTTCACAGGCAGGGACAAATTTTTCACTTTGAGTGTGTTTATGTGAAGGTGGGAAAATGATAAGGAAAAGAAACTATATTGCTCTTTAACTCCTTCCAACGTATAAATAAAAACTTGTTAGGAAAGAATAATATCTATTAATATTAAAGACTACAAGGCTGGTGCTGTATTATGGAAGGATTTTGGAACATAGAGATGGTAATTAAGTGAGAATTCAGAAAGCAGCCAAGGAGTTTAAGTGCCCCAAATCCAGTGTTCTAAGTTCTGTGTGTATATAGGCCCTTATTTTCTTCATATTAAGCAAAAATATTCTGTCAATTGTTTAGGTGTAGCTAATAATTAAGAAATGTATTATTTCTAAATGTTAAATGTGATTATAAAAAGACTAGATTATGTTTTAAAACTAATTTTTGTTTATTAAAAAGAACAGATATACTTATTACAAATGTAGTCTGCTTTTGCATGCAGTTTGAAAACATAAAATAGATTAAAATATTTGTTATTTCAAGGCTGTAGTACGCAAAAATTAAGTTTGCATGAATGTATATTCAGATGACTCATTGTTTTAACAGGTGCATGAAGTAATAAGTTTAAAAGCTATACTTTGTTTCTAACCAGCACAATTTAATGGCATTGCCAGCTATTGGCATTGATCCTCCATTTAGGTAAAAACCAAGGCAAAACAAAACAGACTCATTTATTATGAAATATATAATTTGAAAATACAAAAGAAGATTACAGTCAATTAAAAAAAATAGTTCTGTTCATCATGATCAGGAAACTTAATCCAATATATTTAAATTTATTTACTGGCTAACAAAGTATTTAAAACAATTGGACGCGATGATCCGGTGGTTCTCTTCCAACCTGGTTGTTCTATGATTCTATGAAAACCAAACAATGCGCACTTTAGACTACTTATGAAAAAATTACTAAGTCTAACAGGCTTTCAATGTTGTAATTTTTATTGTGTGCCACACTTTATTAAGAGTAGAAACAAATTATAAAACCAGGCCATTATTATTGCCTCTTCCATTTTTTCTCTGTGGTTCCATTCTGGCATTCTTGCCTAGGCACTGGTCTTCTTACATACAGAAAGGAAGGGTGAAAGCATTGCATTTGTTTTTTTGATTATTTGCAAGGTAACAGCAACTAAACTAAGTGCAGACTTAAGAATGGAAAGTTGCTTGAGAAATTTCTGTACGGTCTGGACTTTTTTTTTTAATAAAGGGACATTTTTTTGGAATTTATGTGACAGAGGAATCTAGATCCAAAGAAACTATTCCTTTTTATTTTAGAGTGATTACATTAGGTGATCATTACTAAATTTTCCTGGAATTTCTAATTTGTGCAGATCACTATTTTTACTTTTCTGAGAATAAGAATTCTGTTCTGTTCAATTTTACTCTTCTAAAAAAATAAATTAAATGTAAGATCACTTAACTTCCATGAAAACACTCAGCACTGAGTTATTATTGCTTATTTGAATTTGTTCTATCTAGTAAAGGCCTAGTCAATAGTATATGCTCACTTTTCCCAAATGGATAATTTCCTAAAAATAATGTAATACCAATTTTACTGAAAACGTAAAGAAAAACAATTTTGTCTGAAAGTTATATTGCTTAAAAATAAAAGTTATTCAAGCAGGTTGTAATTTTACAATGAAAAGTTGTTAGGGATAGGTATGAAACTCTCATAGTGTAATAAGGTAGAGGTGAAGATTCAAATGAAAGAAAGTTCAGAGAAAATGCCATAAACTATTAGCTGTCCCAACAGAAAGGCTATTCATAGTAAATTATATAGACATAAATCCTAAAAATTCTATCAGTGGAGCTAAGAACAATATAAAAACTGCCTTATGTGTCGAGAGTAAAAAATGCTAATAATCACATACATCTACTAGACAGGGAAAATAATTGAGAAGAGACAGAATTACTGCAAAAAAAATGTAATTGTGTTATTCTTTTTTAAAAGTGCTGTGAGTCAAAATTCTCTTGTTCTCTGGCCAAAATCTGGGTGTTGTGTTCACAGTTTACATTGACTGAAAAAAAAAATCTTTCTTCTGGTTGGAATGCATATATTTTTCTTCTTTAGTCTACAGGAGTCAGGATTTAAAACAAACAAAAAAAACCCCAACCAACTGAAGAGTCCTAAGGTATTTGGGTTTCTATTTTGTTTTTCTTTAAGTGTTGTAGAAATGTAAGTGAGATAGGATAGCCCAGGATATAACATAAAATACTGTTCTGGACAGGTTGATAATGAGACTTGCATAGCAGAAAATTGAAGAAAACAGAGTCATTGCTTGCCTAACCATTTGTGCCAATTAGAACTTGTCTGTACTTACGTCTTTATTCTGTGGCTCAGAGTTTTGGGTTGACAAAGATATTCATGTGGGTGTAAGCTTTTGTGATACTGCATGCAATTCTGCTTTTTCTGAAACCCAACTCTTTGCTAAGTCAATATGGCCCATATTAAATACATTTCAAACTGGTTAATTAACAGATCATAAAGCAGTAATAGATGAAGGACGTTCATGTTGGATTTTATAGAAGTTTTTCACAGCCCATTGCTTCGAGGATTTGGATAATGATCTGGAGGAAAATAGAATATAATGTCTGGTAAAATGCATATGTGCAAAAAATTGATGGATTGATAACTGCGAAGGATGGTCTGCACTTAGTTAATGAGGATCATTTTGACATATGTTAATATAGCTAAATATATCTGTCTAGACAGTAAGATCATACATGTAGGATGGAAAGTACTACTTTGGAAAGTAGTAGTTTGGAGATATGATACGGTAGTTAAAAAAGCACAGTGCATTCCCTTGGAATGGATACAGGGGATCTCAAGTGGAATTAGATATGCTTTTATTTTGCTTTATAGCTCAAGTGAGATAATTACATCCTGTTTGAAGTTAAGATGCAAAACCACCCAAAACCTAGACAAACTTAAAAAGATTCAGAAAAAATGTGTAAAGGGCAATTAAAAACCTTAAAACAAGTAAGTGAACAAACACTGCTGTATGGTAAGAGCCTGGAGAAGCTTAGTCTACTTAGTTTAGCAAATGGAATTTTGGGAAATGACTGATGGCCTTTAAGTATTTCTATGGGACAAAGATTTCAGAAGGAGCTGTCCTTTAGGTATATATATAATAAATATAAAACTGAAGTTATATATTGGAACAGTTTATTTAAGGATGTTCTGGATATGTCAATGATAAAAAGCTGTGAAGTTTTCCAAAAGGATGCCTTGCAATATGATGACGTGGTGCAGGAATTTTGGACTGAAATTATCTCTTATTGAGGAAGGCAAACTAAATGCTAATTGTTTGGTAAAATTTGAGAGTTTGGATAATATGCAAAATCTGATAAAGGTGTTTTCAGCATCAAAGACACCGTGTAGTTGGTTGCAACATACACCTGTGTTTTTAAAAGGAAAGCTGAAAAGAGAAGGGAAAGGGAGATTTGGGCGTGTGGAGAAAGAATATTATAAAGAAGAATTTAATTTGGTTTTTACACATACAGGGGAGTTAAGTATGTGACTTATTAAATCAAAATATGTAATCATCCAAGCAATAAAAACGTCTTCTATGCAGCATTTTGAAAGATTTTAACATCATAATTGTGTAAATTAGCAACCAGATGGGAACAATGCTCTGCTATTTGTTAAAAGAGAGACAATAAAGTTCTAGACAGGAAAAAATCCACATTGTTAACAGATGACCTGAAAGTTCAGCTCAATGAAAAGGCAGATATTTTGACCAGGGGAATAATTCTTCCTGTGGGGCAGTATGAGTTGCAATGCTTAAGCTGTACAGCTAATTTCAACCATGTCGCAGCTATTGAGTTTAGTCTCCAACTTACTTCATACACAGTGTAAAAAAAGACTGTGTCTTTCTCTTTGATAAATGTAGAGGTGAATATGTCAGAATCACTTTTTCTTGCAGTTTTTATTTATTTTGTGTTATTTTTATATCAGTTTTAACAGCTCAGGTGTAGATTTTTGTCTCTTGTCAGTAACTGCCACATTTTTTTCGTTAAACTCCAGAAGCACTATTGCATCAGAGTAACTCCAGGCAAAAGCTGGAGTTGTGGGTGGAATAGATGTTGTTGTAATCAAGAGGGAAAAAACCGTAAGGCTTTACGTAAAATGTGACTTTCTGTGAATGGTATAGACACCGTTTTCTAAAGGTTCGTTCTTGAACACTTCTGTGGTTTAAAAATTTTATTCCAGTGTAATGGCAGCTTTACAATAGAATTTGAGTTCAATATGTAGCTTTGCAGCTTGTCTGGATTCTTTCAAATATTGGACTCAAGTCTCTAAACTCTTTATCAGAAAATCTTTAATTTCCTGAATTCTAGGTGTTTCTGGTTGGAATGGTGATTTTGTTTACTATGATAAAGATCTCTGAATTTCTTTAGTGCTTTCTAAGAGTAAAGTTGTGCTTAAATGGTGGAATTTATGATTCTTCAGTCACAAGATATATTAGTAATGTAATTAAGGTCTTACTGAAATGTATTTGAAGGAATGAAATGCTATTTTTAAGACCTGTGTATCTTAGATTTTAAATATCTCATTTTTTGGAGATAGTGTGAAGGAAAATGATATATCAAGGAAAATCTATTTTGACTTTCAAAATGGGCAACTCTTAGTAGACAAGCTTGTTTATCCAGGTAGTTCTTTGTGTCAATCTCTAAATGTTATTTTGTGGTATGCCTCTTAAGATTGTGTATTGTGTATCTAAATACTATATGATTTCTTTGGAACGTTACTTAGAGTTTATACTTGCTCTATGTGTGCACACAATTGTGTACTGCATCCTTTGGGAAGAAAATAAACATCTTACCTCTTTAATTACCCTGCCCTTCCTTGTAATGTGGCTGTAGCTTCTCATGCTTTTAGGGAAAAAAAAAAAGTCTCCAAATAGGAGAAACAACAATTAATTGCACGGAGTGCAAAGCTCTGTGAATTTGGTTTCATTTCCACTTTTGCAATTAGTGAGTATAGTCACTGTATCTATATAAATGGTAAAATGTGGTCAGGTCTGATCTTTTCCTCCTTCTTTCTACCACTCCTTTGCTCCCATGCTCATGGCGGGTTTGCGGGAAACTGTAAGGCAAGCACAATGTACTAAATTTCATGATAACTTCTTTGATTATTTGATTGCAGGATGAGAATAGAAGAGACTATCTTTGGGTATTGTTCATGGAAATGAACTAGGAAGTGTAGCCTACACTACAAATAACTAATTTGACACTTTTTAGAAAGACTATTTGACTGGCACAAAAAAAAGTGATACAATATAATTGAAGCTATACCCACTCTGCTCTGTGATAGTTAACTGGCAACGCAGATGTGCTACTGCAAAAAAAGGATATTTTTGTCTTTATAGATTCTATACCACATCATAAAAAGACTGTTATTTACATCACAACTTCAAACACTCTAGATTGAGGAAATGCCAGATTTATGGTTGCCTCTGAGTTCTTAATTCTTTTTTCCTTTGTATCTGCTTCGTGCACAGACTGGATCATAGGTCCTGTGGTCAGGGAAGAAAACTGTTAGCAATCATAATTGAAAGAGGACTAGAAGGTTCACAGCTGATCTACCCTTTCTGATTAACTCAATGGGAAGGGGTATTTTTTCCTTCTGTGCTCCCAGGAGACAAGCGTAAGCCATGAGCAAAAAAACAGGGTACTAACGTGTTTTGGTTCTCCTATTTGTCTTTATTTTCAAGGACTAGAGATTCCCACATAGCGATATCCCACCTTCCCCCAACCTCTTCAGCTAGATATTCCTTCTTCCAATAGTGGCACTCAGGATTTAATGCCGTCAGTTTAGGGAGTTTACCTACCTGAAAATTCTGCTCTCTCACACTCTCCCCACTTTTTTTTTAATCTCCTGTTTTGCTTAATAGTGTTAGTTTGAGGCCGGATGTTCTCCAGGAGCAGGTACAGTTTAAATTTTGGCAACCCCTTGAGTTCTGCTTTAAGCAACTGTTGAAAAGCATCCATGAACAGTCCAGTCTGCTGAGATTTAGAAGCTGCTGGTGACTTTGAAACTCTGAAAGAGGAAGCCATTGTAAGGAAACTTTAAATCTGGCATTATTTCACTACCAACTCCCCTACAATGAAATATCTTTCAAGCAGCATGCAAATTTATATTAATGCTATATATTTCAATACCAACTTTTTTTTTTATTTGTGGTTGGAAGCATCTAGAATGGATTTGGTTTTTTAACTTGAATTGTGTCTACTTATAACAAAAATGGAAAGCCCAAATTCTCAATCTGGATGTTAAAAAACAAATTTTCTAGAAAATTATTGGCTAAGGCTGCCTGTTGTTTTATCACAGGAGACTAGACTCAGATTTTGGTTTTCATCTAGAATTTGCTCCTTATTCTTTGTTGTTCAATAATTTTCTTAACTTGGAATGCATATGAGGAGCTAATGATTTTATTGATGTTTCTTGCACTTTGGAAACAAGAAAAAATTATGGGATAGGGAGACTACTTCTAATGAACATTTCTATGTTCCTATCAATAACTGTATATAATAAATAAATACAAATATAAACTCTATATCCAGCTGTACAGGTAAGGAGTCAAGGGGTTTTTCCTATACCAACTGACTTGTCATTTATAATAATGATTTTGTTTTTCTTTGTCTACGTGGATTCCAGTTAATGCGCTTGACTTCATGTGCTCAGGATCAATTTTCTGGGCTCTTGCCTGCTTCCTAGAAGCCATTGCCCCTTGACTTTCTCCATTTGAACTTAAGAGTACCTAGTTTTTAAGACAATAATATATTTCCTGTCAATATATCTTCTCTTGCAGTTTCTTACTAGGCTAAAACTGATAGTAACCTGCCTACAATATATATTTACAGTGCACTTTCCACAGTAGATTTGTCAATGGAAAAGCAAGGTCCCCGCAAAACATTTATCCCTGCCCTTTACCTGGGGTTACTGCCCTCTCTGGTCTGCTGGCTGAGCTGCTCATGGGAGCTCTCCCTAATCCAATTCGGTCAAATTGAGCCATGTTAGGAAAGATTTGTTATTTAAATTACTTAAGCTGATCTAGCTTATTTTGACTGACATGTTTAGGGAGTTCTTATATATGCAGCTCAGCTAGAAGATTTGAGAAGTGGCAACTGTCAGCAGGATGTGATGATAAGCTGAGGGCATGGGTAACAAAGAGCATGTCTTTCCCAGCTATGCCTAAACTGGTTGAGGTATACTCATCTACACACTTAAGCTTTTTTGACCATTAAAAAAAGGGAAGACTGCCAGCACCAGTCCTTCTCTGAGCGCTCCTGTTAGCCACAATTTCACCCAGAACCACCTAGGGTATATTGGCCAAGAGGCTTTGATTTCAGTCCACTTTTGAATGACTCCTGCCAGCATTTTCATAGTTGAGCTGAGGTGCACGTCTCCCTCTGGTGCCTACTTTGTAAAAGCACGAGATTTTAGAATTGTGCTAAGCGATTGAAAGCCAACTAACTTATGGAGAAGCGTTTCTTTGTTGTAGTGGTAATAGTAATTCTGATAGTGCTGACAGTAACGTTAGACAGTAGACTACGTTTTTTCTTTGTGGTACATAGTGCTAATCTACATGTAAGTTCAGAACTGTGTAAACTGTCAGCTGTAGCAGTGCTTGTCCTCTGCACTTCTAGCAGTAAAATCTTCTGTTTGGGAGGTATATTTTTTAGTAGATACAAGGAAATAAAACCAGAGGATTGTTGTGGTTTTTACTTCCTTTATGGTTCTTTTTAGCTGTTCATTTGACCACACAAAAATTGGTCTTTCTTTTACAACTAGAAGTTTTCTGCCTTGATGGATTTCAAATTATGACAGTCAAGATCTAATTTAAAGCCCTTACTGCACTGATGGAAAGGTTTAGAGATCAGAACGTTTATAGAAGCACACCACCACACGTCCCCAACAAAATGCTAAAGATTGATCATTGAGGGAATAATTTTTTCATTTAAATCACCTTCCATCTCAGGGTCTCTGCCCACTTCAGAGAACCCTGTTTTCTATCATCAACCCTACCATTCACAGCTATCTATGTGTAAATTTTTCCATTCGCATTCCCAAGAACACACAGTGCAAATGTTTCTCAGAAATATCCGAGTTATGCCATACATCAAAAGAACTCCATGCATTTTGGACTTGGTACTTTTTTCCTGTACCTTGTTGACTTTGAGAATACCTTGACATATCCTGATATCAGCAGGCAGTTCTCAACCAACCACAAGCAATGGGTATGACTCAGACCTGCATGTTGGTGTTTCCAGAAATAAGTGTGCTTTAAAAATGCTCAAAACAGTTTAGAAATACAGTTCTAGAGGAATACTGGATAATGTTTCAGACACAGGGTGTTCTCATCCTTTGTTATGAATCAACATGTGTCTAGAAACTTCCCTGGTTTGAGAAACAAAGCAACGTAGAGGACTGATGTGGACTACCCCAGCATAAGCAAAGTCAGGTTCATGCTTAGAAATGATAAGCTGAAGGTAACCCCCCTGTCAGTTTGCCTGTTTGATACAGTCTTACAGAATAGCAGTCTAATCCTACATTTGAAGCTTGCCTGGGGGTATCCCTGTGGACAATGTCCAGCACAACAGCCTGTTAAGCCTAAGTTTAGGATACATTTTTTCTAAAGTAGAGGAACAAGGAACTTGTGGAACAAGAATTCGTTGTGGTGAATCCTATGTTCTTGTGATGTCTGTTTCTTTCAATGTAGAGGACAAGCTCTTAGCACTGAAAAGAAGCCAACATGGTCTTTTGACTTGCTTTGTGCTTTACTGCTCTTTGGAAAATTGCCGAGGACTGTGATGATCAGGTTCTTTGGGGGTTAATGTATGTGCAGGGTGATGTCAGCCTTTAGTCTCCCTGTATTTCTCTATTCTCTCGGTATAAAAGTTGTGTTTCCCCATCTGAGTGTTAGGCTATAGCTTTTATGTGTGTGAAGTCAATACTGCAGCAGGAACGGTGAGGGGAAGGGTGACATTTTTGTTTAGGGGATTTTTTTCCAGTGTGCTCTCATCTGTTGCTCTGGCTCATGTGTTTGGCTGAATGTGAACCAGGTCCAGAAATGCAGCTAAAACATAAATGTTATCTTGGTCTTTTCTCAGCAGAATTAGTTCTCCAAATGGGTACAATATGCATCTGCACCACAACTATGCCAGCACAGAGCTGGGGGATAAACAGAAGGGAATGTCAAGAAAAAGATGTCCTTTTAAAATTTATTTTTAAAAACATTTTTTAAAGGAAGGAAGCAGGAATGAGCAGGTAGCAGGTCACCCAATGGTTAACACTTTCCTGCAAATTACCATTAAAGGGCTTCTGTTCATTCTCAGTAAGATGGATTCTCAACTTGAACATCTGGCTGTAACTATTCTTGTTGACCTCTTCTCCCTTATTTTTCTAATTTTTTCATAGAAAACAACAAAGTGTTGAAGAAGCTCTTTCACACTCTCCCATTCAACTTTCAAAAGGAATAAATTGGCCTCTAAATGCTTTGTAATTGTGGTGCTCTTAGAGGCAGGTCAGTGACCTCCTCTAAGAGCAAATCAGAGTACTAGATTACTTTTTCACTGCTAGCACTTAGTGCATCCTTAAATTCTGCCCTTGAGTTTAGACATCCTCTCAAAGAAAGACAATCTAGGTCCCAGTGGTAACAGATGCACATGGGGAGGTAGGAATAGATAGCTTGCAAGGCAGTCTCATTTTTTTTTGGTGGTGTAAAAAATTGTTTTGTTCTGGAGACTCAGTCAGACACTATAAGTCTTCTGAATCTTCCATTTCTTTCCTGAAGAAACTTCCTTTCTTCTTGTGATTATTTTGTCTTTAAGAATTTTTTTGTTCTTTCTTCCAAAATGTCTTGGAATCAGAGAAATCCTCTCAAGAATACTATGTTATCAAAATGCACTCAGTGCTGTAGAGCAGCATTGCTCAAAAAGGCTTCATAATAAAATAAAGAAGGCACTAAAGCTTACTGGAAAATGCCCAACTCTCTATCAATGCCAGGTTATGGGAAAATTAGATGACATAGTTGTCCATCTACCTGTTTACACTTGACTGCATCCTTAAGCTAGGAATCACAGTAAGGATTGTACTGCAAACCAAATAACAAAAAACTTTATTTTATATTGAGAACACAAGTTCAGACCTTAGACCATTTGCTGAGAAGAGGAAGTGTTCAGAAGAATATACTGCATGACCATAAAGATACTTCAAAATATTGAACTGCTTTTCTTGAGAAAAACAACAACTTTCAGGAAGGCAGTACTTAAAGATGATGATAATTTCAATGCTGTTCAGCTACATTGTAGGAATAATTCTTGTTTAGTCTGAGAGAAAAAATAAGTGATAGCGCAGTAGTGTTTCTCAAAACAGCCCTTTTCCTCCTTTTTTTTCAGAATTACTTTAATTATTTTTTTACACGCATATTGAGCAGTTGATTTTTGCATAGCCTTCACTGAAATGTGGGTGCTACTTGTAGACTGAGCATGTCTACTAGACCTCAGACTTGACTGGGGACTAAGCACGTTCTTGATTCTTTGATTTTTGATTCTTTGATTCTTTGAACCTGATTGAGTTCAGCCAGGAGCTGGCATCTAGATTCTCAAACCACAGTACTGCTGACTGTTTGCAGTGCTGTAGTCCACTTCTTCATCCACAATGTTTTTCCCACTTTTCCATTTGGCCATTTTACTCCCATCTTTCACTCCAAGTCACTTTCAAAT
This sequence comes from Piaya cayana, assembly GCA_013389865.1. Classification (NCBI taxonomy): domain Eukaryota; kingdom Metazoa; phylum Chordata; class Aves; order Cuculiformes; family Coccyzidae; genus Piaya; species Piaya cayana. Next base: position 70,576 of record WAAB01011057.1, read on the forward strand.
CTGTTATCCCATACAGTGCTAAAAGGCCACCTGCTTGTGTTTCTTATGAAACAACTGTTGTACAGTATGGTCTACATGTGACCTTTGTATCTTTGTTCTATTGTAATCCTCACCTTATTTTTACTTTGCCTCTTTCACAGGCAGTGTTCCTTCTTCGCTTCTACTTGAATCCGTATTCTCAAACATTACCCCTATTCTTCCACCTTGAGAACTGAACACAATGAGAGATGTAGAATTGTCTTATAATGCTCTTTTACAGAATGTACTCTTCATTGTTCTTTTCTATTGACCCTCTTGTCCTTTCTACCCTTTTCCTTCTCTTGCTGTATGCTAAATCTTTTTGGATCTACTATTTAACTAAGTGCTTACCAACAGGATTTCAAGTTATTTGGCAGGTGCCAAGCTGAGTATTGTGTTAGAATTTCTCTCATGTCACAGTAAGATCTGTTTCTGCATATTTTGATGTGTTAGCATTGTTGGTAGTCAGCAACTACTCGTGAATTGTGTTGGAATGATTGAACAACAGTACTAAATGTAAAACTTGATGGTTAAAAGTGAGTATATTTGTCTGTGACACTTTGCTCTAAAACTGCTTTAACAATGAAAGTGTATACTGTTGAAGTTAGATCCATTGTACCTGGATCCACCACTAAGGAGAGTTTTTGGGAACAATTCTGAATAAAGTAAATTTTGGTGTCTTGCTAAGTAGTAGGCTATCCTCGTCTGTTTTCTAGAAGAATACAAAGCCAACTTCTAGTTATGTGGAAAATGCATATTCAGGCAAACCTTTCTTTAGATTGTGATTTTTTTTCCCCCAACAATTTTAAGATATTTTCAAAAAATTTGTTTGTTTTGATTTTTCATGTCTGAAACATGCATGTATGTAGATTTTTAGGCCAGAAGCAGTTACAGATGTGTATATATATTGCATACATTGCATAATAATATGTGAAAAGAGCATATGTTGATTCATAGACCTGAAAATGGTTATCTGAACAAATTCCTATATACTGTACTTAGGGCTCCTTGTGTTCCTTAACATACTTCCCTAATTAAGCTGTTCATTTCCTAGATTTAAATAGCTGTCCCCAGCTGTTGTACATTAGCAGATCCCCAGTGCTAGTCTAAAAAATAGGTTGAAACTGTTTTTTAAATTTAGAATTTGGTCTGAGTTTAATTTAGCCAATGTTTACTACTATAACTTCTCTCTCTCTGGAGAGAAAGGTTTAGGCAGTGAGTTAATAACACTTAGCAGATACAGTGACTCTTGGGTAGCTGTAAGAAAACTGAATCCAAGGAATTAAAAAAAATCTCTTCTTCATAGAACATTTTCTTGAGTGAAATTAACAATATTATGCTAGATTAATAAATAAGATTAATATAATATTCTGAATATGTGATGATAAGGCTATTTGTATTTTTAGGTAAGAATTTAATGTTATTGATAAAGATACTTAAAACATGATACATCTGTTAAAGGGTGAATTTCTATAACCTACCGAGGTACAGAAAACTACAGAATAGTATAAAATACTGTGTATTTTGCTGCCAGAGAATTACGTTACTGAATCAGTCATGGGCTGAGCTTGAACAAGTTTCAGGTTTAAGTAGCTAATACATTCTTAGCAGTAGTAGCAAACTGTATAGATGCACAGGTATGCTTTCTTCATTTCAGCTTATTTAACTTGTCTTATTTAGTTGAGTAACATTAAAAGCTAAGAAAACATTTTGTATTTCAGAAATCAATGTCTTATATATTCCTGTCTAAATAAAAGAGTGTGTATGAGTTAAGATATTCTGCATCCATAATCATGATGCATAGACAAAAAAAATTTAGCCTCCTGCTACTGATTGTATTCTCAAACCCATTTATAATATCATTCTAAGTTAAAAAAAAAAGCTAAATAACCAAGTATTTAAGTGCATAAGGTATTTTTAGATAAACAATATTAAAATAAACAATCAGAAAGATCAGCTTAATGCACTGAAGTTAAATTTTAGTTTACATCCAAGTAAAAATTCATGCAAGTTATAAATAAAACCCTGGATATTCAGAGTTTAATTATTTTAGGATTAAGAATGATGCATTTCTTGGCTAAATTTAAAAAAAAGTATCCATTAAATCTTTTCACACCTTTACCATGACAGTAATAATTGCTGAGTTGTCCTATTCAGCGAAACCTGCCAAATTTGGTTAAAAGATAGTATTTATAATTTTGACATAACAATACCAACCACTGGAAATAGACCTTTCCTTAAAATGTAGGATGCAGATGCTGTTAAAATATAAGACTCAAGCAAGCAGAAACCTTTGATTTAAACCATGAATCCTCATTGGTCTTAGTTTTGTTTTTACTTTTTTTTTTCTCATATGCATCCATTTTGCTGCTCCTGTGCCTCCTAGTTTAGTCATTCTTGTTAAAGCTTCTATCTAGTGCAACAGGGAAGCGTATATCCAGAAAGAAGTACTGAACAAACTGAATCATACAGGATTTGTTCCCAAAATGTTATCCAAGAGAGAAACAAAACTATGTCCTGAATCTTTGGAAACTGTAAATACGGTTGAAGAGGATGAGTGAAAAGACCATTGAACTGAGCTGGAGAAAGCAACTCTCACTATATTGATCTGATTCATTTCCATTTTGTGTGAGTGTCCAGGGGAGATAAAAAGAGCAGGAAAGAAGAGAGGAACAAATCTGACTTAAAGTAAATATGATTAGTGGCTAGAGAAGGATAGACTGTGAAAAACAAATTTTTGAAACAAGTTGAGTAAGAGCTAGCTGAACTTTGTTCTAACCCATTTGTAGTACCTGAAACGGTCTTTTAAACGGTCTTTAAATTTTGCTTTCTGTTTGGTGTGGTTTCATTCATTTCTTATTCTCTGCTTGCAGTTGTTAGGTTTTCTTTGTGATAACCAACATTAAAAAAACCCCACCAAACTCATTCAGTTGCCTTGGGAAAGGGGGTGTGGAGTTAACTACCCAGCAAAGTGTAGGATGACTCATAAGTCAGGAGTCTCCTGGTTTGAAAAGGTTCTCCATTACAGGGGGCTGAACTCCAGACAATAGGAGATGGAGATAAACAGCTTCAAGGCGCATTTCTATTGCAACTTTTAAGCTGAATTGAGTGGGAACTTTCTGTGGTTCCTTTTTTAGCCCATTCCAAACTACAGTTTCCTGCCTTGAATGAGAGCTGCTCATGAACTGATCTCTTGGTGAAGAAATTCAGAGAGCTGATGAGTTTTATGATGGGTGGGGGTACAGGATGGAAAAGGTCCCAGAATCCTCTCCCTCAAAGATCAGATGAACTCTAGCGCTGTTCCCAAAGGAAACAAGGGTCTGGGATGCCTAAGGGTGGAAAGAGTGGGACTGGCAGAAGTATTTTACTTGTCGTCATGAAACTTCCCTTGTAAGAAAGCCAGAGAAATGGCTGGGTGACGTGATGAAATCGCCTTTCTAAGGCTTTGGTTTTATTTGCTGAATGGGTAGGAACATTTAGTACTTCATCATTTAGTTAATTTTCTATCGGCTCAGTTACTAGGAGGCAGTCAGTTGCGGGGAGGAAGAAGGGAAGGAGAAGAGGGAAGATAAAAACATGCTGTAAGACAGAATATATTGTGACAGTAGGACAAAATGTTCCATGACCCACTACAAGGAGTCTTTGGACATTCTGATACCTGCACAAGAACAGTTGTGGTGGTTGTCACTGAGTGGTGCCATGTCTTCTTACTGTCACTGGGTTTGGCAAACCACATCAAGCAGGAGAGAGAGCTTACTATTCCAGGGAAGAGCTGGCTTCATTGGAAACTATATCTGATGCCTGCAAAGGCCATCAGACCCAACAACATGGTCTTTGAGCTGGACTCAGCTATTCTTTTTGAAGACAACCTTTCTCTGTTTTGATTTCATCATGTAGTTACTGTCAAAGTTCTTGGTTTCAAAGTAATTCAAAAAGCCTTTCTGATGACTAGAAAGTAAAATAACTCACTTATTCCCTGGAATGACTAACTTCCCATCAATTTAAGTAATGAAACTGATTCTTCAGGAGCTGCAACGTCCCTGTAATTGATATAAGGGAAGAAGTAGAGTAATAGTGAGATTATTAGTGATAGTTTATGATTTACCTACTATGTAACACCTTACGTTCATTTTGTTCCATCACACCACAGCTAAAATTAATGTTATGTTGGCACAAGTTACCACTGGTGCCACAAAAACGCAAAAAAGTTATTTTCTGTGCCTGACTGCTCCTTCCTGCCCCTGTGCATGACAAAGCTTTTGAGCATTAATGGCACAACGTGATACTGGAAACCAGTTTTAAGTTTAAACTATTTCTTTCTTTAAACTGGATAAGTTTCCTGGGCTGGTTCCCTGTATAGCTAAAAACCTCTGTGCTAATGTTGGGAACAGGGCCCAAAGAGCAGGGATTGCTTAAGCTGGGACCACTGCCCATAACAGGAGAAATGTACCTGGTATCATTGTGTTAGACACCAATGTCTCAGTTATGCAGATATTTGTAATTTATCCCTATAAAATGTGGGGTGGATGTGTGGTTTGTTTCATTTTAATTTAGAAGGCAAGGCTTTTGCATGACCACGTATCTCTGGCATTGATATTCTACCTATGTGATTGCCTGAATATCATCTTGCTGTAGGGTTGGTTGAGTTTCATTGAGGGTGTTATATCTGGCATAGAACATCTTACTTTTGGTGTCTGTGGTAATCTGGATCTTACCTGTATGGTGGCTTCCTGCTGTAAAAGTATTAGGTGTGTTTGGGTGTCCTCTGCTTTGCCCTATTTGAAGCTAATTAACCTTGAAACGTCAGGGTCCTCACTGAAAACATATCTGTGAAGAGATAGCTAAACCTGAGAATTTCCAGCACACATTAATTCTGACAAACAGAATTTGTTTGTATTTGGAAGGTTTGTGGGAAACAACAGAGGACAGTGGAGCTTTTTATTGATGGAAGTCAGTTGAAGTTAACTTCTTGACAGTAGATCTCATCTTATCTTATCTTTTCTTGGGATGTTGAAGTTGACCTGATTTTTGATACTTCAAGCTGCATTTCACCACTGTGACTTATTGTCTCCAGGGTATTATCTTTTAGGAACCTCAATATATTATTTACCCAAACAAAACAGGATGTTTGGTGAGGTTATTCCTCACAAAATGCACTAAGTTGTGTCTCCTGTGCTTTCTGCACAGGCAGGTAGGAGGCATGCCTGCATAATGCATCACCTTCCTAGGGAGTTGGAGGCTTTAGGAGCTTGGAGGAAAGACCATTATCATAGAATCATAGAATCACCAGGTTGGAAGAGACCCACTGGATCATCGAGTCCAACCATTCCCACCAACCTCTAAACCATGCCCCTCAGTAGGTCATCCACCCGCACCTTAACACCTCCAGGGAAGGTGAGTCAACCACCTCCCTGGGCAACATGTCAACTTTTGTAGGAAAAGGAACATAAATTTGGTTTGAAATACATTAAAGCAGAGCACTTTGAGATGTTTTACATGACATGTTGAGGTGTTCCAACTCCGATTCAACAAAGAATTTAAAAATGTCTTAAGATTTTGTTGATTGGAGAAAATAAAACTTTCAGGAAAACTGAAATTGGTTTAATGAAAACTGCATTACTGATAAGAAAATATTTCATTTGAAAACTTCTGAAGAACATTTATGTTTAATAAGCAAAATAAGTGTGTGCTCTAGCAATGGTTGGACTACAGAAGTGTGTCTCTAATATCTTGTCATAGGCTGGTAGGTAGGAAAGAGAGCATCCCATTATAAGTTAAGGTAGTGTTAGCAGGGTGTCTCAAAGGTACATACACCCTGATGCCTACAAAATCCTTTAGAAGAAATAAAGCATTTCCCCCTAGATTTCTTTTTGAAAGTGACACTTTCTGTTCGCGTATAGTGGAAACTAAAATTAAATTTTCCAATCATCAGTGACTTTATCCTTTAGGATTAAAGAGGAGACTTTCCTTTCTCCTTACTCTAGTCAGATGTCACAGAATTCTGGAAGCATCAAGAAGAATAATTTCATTGAGAAATTGACATCTGAATATCTGGGTTAAAAAAATACATATAAGTATGCTTGATGTTTAAAGATTTTCTAGTTTGGAAGCAGTCATGCATTGAGTTTTTTTGAAACATGTTTTGAAACATTTCTCTGAATGAAGATTCCAATCTGGTCCTTGAGTAATTATTTCTAAATATGGGATGACAAGTTAAAATTACATTGTGTCTACTGAACAAAAATAAATTTTTTTAAAAAGTAACTCTTCTTGGGTTTATGGGTAGTACTGAGAAAAGTTCCTTGCAAAATGGGGTTTTTTTGTGTTTTCTGGCTTGGTATGGTTTCATTTTTACTTATTCTCTGGTTTAGTTGATAGAGAGACAGACTTTTTTAAACAAGTAGTCAGGGTAAGGAATACATAGAATAAGAGACAAAGTCCCAATCCTTTGTTTTGATACCACATTGTACTTGATTACTGTGAAAAGATGTATGTCATAAACCAAATTATTGAAGTTTTTAGGTAGAAAAGCTTTTGAAGGAGACAGACGTTTAAAAATGGTGATATCCTCGTGTAATTGAAGACAGTTCAAAAACAAGGAGCAAAAGACAAACATCTGCAAGCAAGGAATCGGAAAGTTTTAAATCAAACACTTTCCATTATTCCATAAAAAGTAATGAATTAGTCTTTAAGAATTGTTGATTATGAAATAATTATCTTTATTACTTTTTGTAATTATTTTCATGCATATAAACTCAGTATGTAGTCTTTAAAGTAATCTGCAAAAGTTATGCATTTCCATTAAGTAACTTCCTTGTCTGGGGTAAATTTCCTTTGTGTTCATGTCAAACCCATATAAATCATGGAGTTACAGAACTGCAGCAGTTTTCACAATAATTCCACATTCTCGTTATTCTAGAAATGCTCATCACTGGTGTGTTTCCACTTACCTTTTTTTCCTCCCTGCTCTGTTTCACTTCCATCACTTAAGTGCAGGACTACACAACAAACCAGCTGAAAACCAAAACATTTTTGGATGTATTTATTTTTAGGCAGATCCATTCACCAGTTTAATTTATAACATTGCTGCTTTCTAGAAAAGGAAGGAATCATCTGTGTTCTTCACATAACAGAGTCAAGTTATTCCAGATTCAACAGAATATGAAATGAAGGTGTTTGTCATCATGGATTATGAGAACAAGGAATGACCTTTTAAGAACTCATCTGTTGAGGGGTAAAAACCTAAATAAATCTTTCATTCCTCCCAAAATGTTGCATGTGGATTACTAATGTGCCTTTAAAAAAAACCAAACAAAGAACAACCTCACAACCTCCCCAAAAATTAAGAGGAAAGCACTTTTTAAAGGTTAAAAAAAAGTTAAAGGAATTATTAAAGGTTATTTAAATTTACCTAACAACTGTTTCCGTGAGTTCAAATTAAACAATCCTTTTCACATTGATGGCATGACTAATCTATAATGAAACAATACAATGAAAAAACACAATAGAATAAAAAACATAGCCTTAAAATCAAAGTTTAAATTAATCAATGAGATTTGTCTTGGTAACTGATTAGTGATAATAAAAATAACAAGAAAAAAGCTGAACCTTTGTGTTATTCAAGTAGCAAGGTGTGGAAGATGCAAGCTCATGAGCTACATGACAAAAGTACAGCAGTTTGGACACCGTTTTGAGGCAGTCCCGTTGCAAAATTATTAGTGGTTTCAATTGCATTTAAATGTGTGCACTTGTAGAGATTCAGTTCTGTTCTCCATAGCACCACTGTAACAGTAACAATATCAATTAATTTAGTTAAATTTTTGAGTAACTGTAGAGATAGGATTAAATTCCATGCTGAGTAGCAGTAATGGTGCTAAAGTATTAAAAATGCTATCAAGAACTATCACAAAAGACCTTTATGTGCAAACATCTATTTAAAGGTATGTTTTACAACACATTTGAGTTAACCACTAGCTGGTTTGAATTTACAAGTGATAATGAACATTTCCTACAGATGACTAGATTAGTTACCAGCACCTGAAAAAAGGAAAATCATCTAGTTTAAAGAAAATCTTGAATTCAAAAGACTTTCAAAAAAATGTGACAGTTTTTAGACAATTATGTACCTTTGGCAAGGAATTTGCAGTATAAATTCTTTGGAGGCAATGTAGGTATGTAGTAACGACGCTAGGTGTGTGACAAATGTGTAGGGAGAAAGCAACTTTCACCTGTCCTTTGAGTCAAATTTGAAAGAAAGTGAAATATGCTTCTATATTTCAATGTTACTGTAACTCTATTTTGACAAAATAAGGGCAATGCCATATTCCTCAAATTTGGCTACTTGCTTCTAAGTAAATTATTTCTATTTTATGGAGACAGAGATTACCAAGGCTAGAATTTTTGAAGAACAGGATGCTAGACCTTGTCTGAGCATTCCCTGAATTTAAGGGCTTCTTTGTGCAAAGAAACTGTCTGGCATTACTTCTGTGGCAAAGGTATTTTGTAGGACAGTAGCTATTTCAGAAGGGTAACTCCCCACTGCTGGCACTTGTGATGATTGTTAATCAGTGCAGGCAGCTTGTGAATAATGCTTATGTTGCAATATGAAGATAATTTCGTGTGAATTTTGGTAGTGTGAGTTCTTTTGGTAGTGTGAGATTTTCCAGTGGAGAAATGGCATAGAGGCTAATATGCTATATATTAAAAACAGCTGTTGAGTAAAAAAATTTCCATTCTTACAGTGTGTATTTAAACTGTAAATTTTTATTTAAACTGTATTTAAATGTGAAAAGATATAGTGATGGGGAAAATGGGTGTCAGTGTATTACATGCTCAAGGCTTGATTCTCCATACACACATTAGTGGATTTGTCTATTTCATGAACAAAGTGAGACAGTCATTTATTCTCTACAGCCTGTACCATATAGAAATAATGACTTGAGAGCTGTCAGTGAACCTGTACACATAAGTAAAGCAAGAAGAAAGATTTGGTCATGATACCACAAACAGCTGCATAAATTAAAGGGAACACAATGATTTTTTTTTTTAAAAATATAAAACCAATATTATTTTGCTAAGTGTTTTACAAATCGCTTCTGTGTATAAACTACTGAAATGAGTAAGGGCTTTATACGCTGTTACGGTATAAAATGATGAGGATAATAATCCTCAAGAAATTATTTGGAGATCTTAATCCCACTATGATGTGGGATTAGCAAAAGCACTACAAATAGCAGTATCAGATTCAGACAGGGATGAACAGAGGGAAAGGAATAAAAAGCAACTGAGACTGAAGGAGATGGCATGAGAGGATTTTTTTCTTTTCCAAGAACTGCACTTAAAACAGATGAAGTGTTGCCTTAGAAGTGAGTACAGTGGATGGGTGAGGATGCACCAAAAGCCAATACAGTACCCATATCTGGTGGGAAGTAGAGAAAAATACGTTATTTCTCTACAAAACAGCACATGGTAATTTACTTATAATATTTTTGTAGTAATAATACAAAGTTGACTCATTATTTTTATGACATCTATGAAAAAGGGAAGACTTGAAACAAAGCAGAGATATAAATTTGTGGCTGTAGAAAACTGTTGGTTCCTTTGCTTTTGAGGATGGCTTTTAACTGAACTTGGAGTGCCATGACATTTTTGCATAAATGAAGATTTCAGACATGGTTCATTTGAGGAAAAAACTTTGGGTTTCCACAGACTTTAAAGTGCATTGGCAAAATCTCCAGAACAAATAGTGTTTCCTTAATATCTGTGTTGTGAACGTAAAGGCTGCGTTTTTTAACTGTTTTATCGAGAGTGCAATCACTGCTTCATGCTACAGCAAATTTTGAGATGTTTTCTGAACAAAAATAATGGGCAAGAAGAAGTGTTTTGAGTAATAAATAATGTCTTCTATTTTATGACCTCATTCTGGAAACTGTGTGTATTTTTCCTTATTTTACATCATTCCAGAGGACAGTGAATAGCAGATTCTTCTGAGAAAGGCTTTTACATCCATATTACTTCAGAAAATCTTGTTTGCCATGTAATAGAGAAATTGCTGCTACCCAGCTTTTTTTTTTAAAAAAAAATGAATTATTGAATATTGGCATTGGAACAGGCTGCCCAGGGAGGTGGTTGATTCACCTTCCCTGGAGGTGTTTAAGGCACGGGTGGACAAGGTGCTAAGGGTCATGGTTTAGTGGCAGATAGGAATGGTTGGACTCGATGATCCAGTGGGTCTCTTCCAACGTGGTGATTCTATTATTCTATTATTAAAAACAAGTTTAATTGCCACAACAAAGGCAGCTGTAATGAAGCTGCTGTATTCCAAGATTAAAACACTTTACTTTTCATGGTGTTTGTTGCCATTGCTAAAGCATGAAGGATTTTGAGATGGGACAGCATTTTTTATCGACCAGCATCAGGGTAATCAGATTAGTATCAATTGTCTTTTACTTTTAGAATGCTCATATGAACTGATAGTGGATAGGATCAGTAAATAAAAGAGCTTGAAACAGTGCATAAGACAACAGAAAAAGATCTTATAGGCATCAGTCCCTTTGATTCAGGAGTTGTAATATCAATGTAATGTGTTACGTTGAATGACTAGTAATTTGACATTTAAAAGTATGTATCATGCCTAAAGCATTAGATACATTTCAGGAAAATCATAATTATTGGAATTTATTTTCAAACAAATTATGCTTGCAGGAGGTGTATGTATGTTAAAAACAGCAATACAGCATAGGCTAGTTTTATTTCTGATCAGCATATCTGAAGGATGAAGTGATGGGGCTTAGGAGCCCTTTAAAGTTACAAATACTAGTGAAAAGAGAAAGTAATTTGAACACGTAGTTTATTGCTAAATTTGTACTACTAATGTGTCTTGTGCAAGCCTAGTAAAAACTGAATTTTCTGTGAAGATCACAAACTTGTTTCTATGTATTCTGAATTGGGGTTTTTTTAGAAAGGTCAACATGAGAAGAATTTTATAAAACTCCCGTTTTTATGAATATACTTTAAAACTTACGAGCTGGAAGAATCTTTGCAAGCACAGTTACCAGTAATAACACAACTTTATTTGTACCCCACAGCCAAGCTCCCAAAGAAAATGGGAGATTGGAGTCATAGAAGCTGCAGTGGTATTAAGTAAGAAACAAGAATTGGGTTCAGCCTAAAAGCTGAAGAGATGGAGGGACTGGAGGCCTAAAACAGAGAAATGCCTTTTTCCAACTGGGAAAGTAATTAATCTACTAATACATTCCATAGAGAAACAGAATGCAAGAAATAAGAGGCGGCTGTGCAGCACTGAGGTGGATTAATTAGGGGAAATTTCTGTATCACGAGGTTTTCTAGATGAAATTAGATCAAGTATTGAGAGAAGTGACTGGGGACCTGTGCTCACACAATGTATTCTTCTAGGATGTGTTGGAATTGTGGTAAGAAATATAGAAAGACACAGTAAATAATGTTGTTCTTAACTATGATCTGGAATAGTTTAGTGTGGTTTTCCCCATTTGAAAACAAAAATGCAGTTATGGTCTTGTATCCAGCAGCTCGCATTCTGCCTTGCTGAAATAATCTTTTGGTGCAAGGGTGAGAGAAGGTGGCAGGAGGCTACAAGTCCATATTGTGCCTTCTCGGAAGCAGTGATTCCAGAAAAAGCTGTTGCTACTTTATTTAAGACAAGCACCTCAGGACCTCTAAGAGAAAAAAAGGATGAAGAGACTGGTACTGAATAAGCTTCTAGGAGCTTATATGAGGTCTGCATCCCTTCTTTCATCAAGTGATCTACAGTGGCAAACTCATGTCACTGTCCCTTCCACAAGCAGTAGGCTGCTGAAAAACCTTGTTTGGTGTTCGTAGATAAAAGTGTTATTGCAGAATTAAATGAAATTTGATAAATTAAGTACAACATAACAAGCTGACTCTTCAGCTGTCATGTGATTTTCTTTTACTTGCTCCTCCTTATGGTTACATTTCCCATTTGTGAAGTTTGCTTAGCCATGACAGTGTTCTTTAACATAATTCAGAGTGAGACTTTGCTGTGACCTACTCCCTCTTTAAGACACTTATTTTAGATAAAATGTTTTGATTCCTTATTAGACACTTGTCTTTATGGAGTCTTTGTCATTGAGCACTGTTGAAGATGCATTTTCCCCTGCTTTGAAAGAAAAAGTCTGTGTCTTGATGCCTAATGTTGATGGATTCTTCATCCACTACTCTGTATTTTTCTAGCTGAAGGATAAAGTGAATATTTGTTTGCAGTATCCTTTAAGTAAATAGTAGTCAAACTGTTGAATCTCTTACTGTGAGGTAGCTTTAATTTATTACTACATTTCCCCGAAATACCATGTCCCAAAACATGATCATCTTTGGGTGAGAGTTTAGTCTTTCATGTTGCCAGAGGTGCTAATAGTACATACACGTTTCAGTTTCTATAATGTATTTTTTCTTTGAGATAGTGTCAGTTGTGCCAAGATTGAGACTTGTCCTTTTAATGACTGGAGTGGAGAGATACTAACAGAATTTGACAAATGCAGATGGAATATTTACCTCTGAGAGAAAAAAGATCCAGGGTTTCCTTCCTGAGACATAGCTTTTACAAATTAATTGAAGATGGGAAGAGTTTGGAATTGTATGTGTGATTGATGCTGAGATCTTCCAGTAGCTAGCGATGAGAAAATTTTTAATAAATTAATAACACAATAATACTTATGTAATAGCTTTGCCTGCCCAAAATGCATATCTTAAATCAAATGCTAGTAGTTTTTAATAGTTTTTTCTGATTGGGTTAATTTCCATTTGAGAAGATAAGCCTCTTTTGATGCTACTTGTTCTTATTTCAAAAGGAGGAAAATTATGTCTATTTGTTAAGAATACATTGTTGCAAACTTTTGTTTATATTCAGTATTTGTGGAGATTTTAGCAGCTTTCCATGTAATTTTATTCTGCTCTTATGCAAAATAGAAAATATATGTCTGTCTTATCTTTCTGTAAATAAAAGGTTAGAATAGTTATGAACAGACAGTTGATGAGAGTAAGATTTTTCCAACCATTTTTGCAAGAGCTAGTTAGCTAATTAGCTAATTATCAACTGCAGCAGCAGTTGATAAATTCTGCACTAGATTATAACTTGCATCACAACTTGCTGTGATTATTTTTATGTGAATTTTTTTCTGGAAAGATCTGTGATGCTGACATTTTAACATCAATCACCAGTGGTGACTTGTGAGGAAGTAAATCTCAGGCAAACTGTTTTTTAGTGAGTTACTTCTCTAAAGTGTAGTGACTGTGTCACAGGCTCTCCCTCATCACCTATTTCTCTTGTGTCCTCTGTGGAAAAGGCTTCTTACTAAGATCTTTTTTCTGATTAATGATCTACTGAAACATATAGTTCACAACGAGTTGCAGGTGTGGTGATACTCAGTTTGTTGAATGTAAGTTCAAGGCATAAAACTTCCTAAAGTGCCTTTTCAGGAGATGGCTGTGCAGCCAGGCATGGCAGACATCACAGCTGTGATTCCCTGGAACTGTCGGTGATGAGAACGCAGTAATTAAAACATTTTGTCTACTGTCTTTGTTAAGACTGTGGAAGGATATAAACCATAAAGTTGATGATAAATTACAAGCTTGACTGAGACAATTGTATTTTTATAGGCAAGTTGATTAGAAATTTATACAGAGGTCAAATTAAAACTTTCATTATGACCTGCAGGCCAGTATATTAATTGAATGTTGTGGATAACCACAAAGTTAGCTTTTGCATGACTTGTGCCCAGGAATCCTAAAAGAACAGACAGTCTTTGATTGAAATAAAGCTTGGGAAAGAGACAAATCTTAATGCTTGTTTTAACACAGTTATTTAAGTTTTGGAAGGAAGGTTGACATATACAGTTCTTTTTATTGCACTGCTAGCATGAAGGACCATGTCAAGCATATTAGCCCTTTAGGTGACTTGTGTTCATGCACTAAAATGTGTTCTAGCTTCACTGCACACACTACTTCCTCAGAAGGAGTCTGGGAGTGGCTGGAGGTTGTAGAGCAATGATGCTGTATGAACTCATCCTGCTGGTTCCAATAGCAAGAAGACAGTGAAGTGGATAATCACTTTCTTGGCAGGCCTTGGGCCATATCAGGTATCCTCCCTCATCCCAGAGTTGTCATAAAAGTAACACAAAAGCTGTGTTGTCTGCTTTAGCTAATTTGACAGAAAGGCAGTAATCTGACCAGATCTGATCTGTGTTTATTTTGTACAGCCCTGACTTCCAGAACAATATATATGTACAGTTGTCATCATAGCCAGAGTCCTGTACCATACAGACACTCTGGCCAGTCACGTCATAAGGATGCAGCATCTCAGTTTATGACAGTTCATCGACTGTTAATCCAATCAATGTCCTGCTAATCAAAGCAGTCATCTTCAGGAGCATGAAGCAGCAGAGTTACATTCACTCCCGGATTAATGTAAATGGAGCACTGTGGAGGTGCAGTGAAGAACTTTATGTTTTATGTGGTATCCTAGTGTACTTTTTAAATGATATTCCAATTTAAACCATACTATACTATGGTTTTGGTATTCTGAATGTATGCGCATTAGGCTGTTAAAATTCACCCACTGGTGCTGGCCACAGTGAGCAATGCTGTGAACTGGCTTTAAGTCATGCTATTGGAAATCATATATTTTTTGATAAAATGTACACAGTGAAGATTTTAGTGCACATTTTGCAGACCTTCAGGCGTACTTTGACATTCTCTTCCAATTTTTGTTTAATGACTGTCTTCCCTAAACTACTTTCACCTTTTACTTAAGGCACAACTTGGCAATTGAACCCTTTTCATATGCTGTATGCTGCTATATATTTTTGGGTTTTTTTACATAGAAAGCATTTATTTTATTTGCAGTAAGAAGAATTTGAATACTGTTTATCATTGACCTCTGTAAGATTTTAGTAAGTAGTAATTCGTAAATGTTGCTGATTGCTAATGGATGATCACTTAGGTCCCATTCATACATGGAACAGTTTCCAGTTTAACCAAGGGATGACTGTTCACATATTGCACATACCCATGTGCAAGACTTGCATTTATTCTAACTTCAGTCTCTGAACTGGGGAATGTCTGCAGTAGTAATTTGGCTCAATTGGAGAAAAACAGTAGAGTGAAGCAGTTGGTGCTGTGACCCCCACCTCTACACTTCCTGCTACACAACAGTGTTATTTTGGACTAGATTCTGTGGAGCCTCTCAAGATCAAATATCCATGCCATAACATGTGTTGAAACTGTTTAGAGCCATTATTTGCTTAGACCTTTGTGCCCCCTTTGATGCTGAAGCATGACAGATAACACCATTGCATTGGTAACACCATTTCCAGTTTATATTTCTCAATAAAGAATCTGCACCACACTTAAAAAAAAACTGGTCTGTGAACAAAACCGTTGCACAGTAAGTGGGAATAGCGTGAGGAAAGAGGAGGATTTGCTTCTAGATTGCACTATTGCTCTGAATGAAAGCACTAGTGTAAACATAGCCTTCAGCTAACAGAACAAGGCCTTCTATATTTTTCAGATGACAGATAGATTGTGAAGTCAAATAGATTCTGTTCTGCTAGCTTTAAATTAATTTAGCCTGACAGGAATGTAAGGACAGAGAGGAACATCATGGGAATGCAAAATGGATTTATGATAAACAAGGCAGCACTCACTGAATATTTACATGCTTACTTATATGTTTATTTTGTTAATTCTGGGGTTTTTTTGTTCTCAACAGCTGTATCTTTAGTTTAATCTCTTCAAATCTTTTGTTAAATTAAACTAGAATCTTATATACATTTATATGTAACATACATGTACACACACAGAGCATACCTTACATAGAGTGTATAAATGTGCCCAACTGTGCTTTAGACTTCATAGAATCATAGAATAACCAGGTTGGAAGAAACCCATTGGATCATTGAGTCCAACCATTTCTATCAAACACTAAACCGTGCCCCTTAGCACCTTGTCCACCCATGCCTTAAACACCTCCAGGGAAGGTGACTCAACCACCTCCCTGGGCAGCCTGTTCCAGTGCCCAACGACCCTCTTTGTGAATTTTTTTTTCCTAATGTCCAGCCTAAATCTCCTTTTGAGAGCATCCTCTTGAATTTCACCCTTACTTTGATTGACCTGAACTAAAGATCTTGTACTGTGGATGAAGATTGCACGCCTTTTTTCTGACTGTAGTAGAAAAAAGAGGTTACTGTACCTGTCCTGCCTATGGATGTTTGTTGTCCTCTAATGGAAGCTGCAGTCCTCTAGATGTGTCAGAAAATACCACATATGTGGCTGTTCTCCTAACCAGTTATTTCAGGATGCCTACATAAGCTCAGGTATTCTTAATATCTAAACCAGGTCACTTTGACAGAAGTACATTGGGGAATAATTAATTACACAAGAAGTTGTGCTGACAGATGGGGAGGAGCTGCTGTCTTTGAGCACAGGACTGGGAGGAGCAGTTGCGATGTTGCTGTTTGGCTACAGCTGTGCCAGGTGAAAACAGCATTTTGACATGTAACTTTACCTTGTTCTTGTCTGCTTTTTTAAGAAAAATATAAATATAGTGTATTTTGTTAATAAAAGCAATTAAAATCAAAGTATCTGCTTCTTCAGGGAGAGAAAGCAAACATGAACTGATTCTCACCACAAACATGGAAAGGAGGGGAATTTACCATTTTACAGACAGGAAATCGCAGATATAATTATGGTGTAGGCGACTGTAATTTGGACACTCCACTGTTGGATTATACCTCTGAGCAGTGTGTTGTTTTTCTGTCAGTTTTTCTGTGGGATGAGTATTTGAATGTTATTGATCAGTACCCCATGTGGGGAGTGATAAATTATCACACTAAAATAAAGCAGGAGATGTTATCTATTGCCACCCAGATACTTTGCCTTATAACTTTCCTTTACACTTGTTTTAGATATTTATCCTTTTGATATAGTTCTCCTTTTTGTTTGGGCTCTTCCACAACATTTGAAAACTAACCATTACCCGCAAATCATGGCAATACAGAATCTTATAATTACTAAAAATAAATACCCTGTGGCAGAAGGCGTTGGATGCTGAAGAAATGGCAGTTGGCATGAACTAGCTGTCACCAGCATTTTTGACGTGGTTATGGCTAAGGATGTGGTGTAGCTCATACCCTGCTGCTAGGGGCACGCTGCCAGTTTTTAATTCTCTGAACTTAGTCTGCATAAGATCAGAAAAGCACCAGTTTAGCTCCAAGTTAACAATAGTGGGGTGAGAAGCAATACTGCCCAAGTAAATGTTACCTAGTTGTTCCAACAGGTTAGCAGTACTGTCAAACCATACCATAACTGATGTTTCGGGAAGTAGTAACATGGACTCCCTAGTCATGTTCTGTTTTCATTTTAATATTTAGATGTAAGTTGTTAGTATCATCTAACATAAGACTTTGAGGTGACTTGTGCTATTTCACATCATGTCGCTGCTGTATATCAAAGTAGAAATGGATGACTTGGGCAAGCTTTCTTTTTCAGTAGGAAAAGAGAAGCACAAGTTTGTGATTTCTGTTTTTGCCATGAAATCATGTTTAAACAGCTACTTCAGGATGAATATTCCTATTCTTGTTCTATACCCACACCCTCTGTAAATTGTGGAAGTGATCCAGGTTCCTCTTCACAAATCTGAATGAGAAAAGTTTGTGGATGTTATCACCAGCAAAGGTACTGAGGCAAAATATTCCTGAGATGTTTTTCAAGTAGTCTTAGGGAAGTTAGACTAATCAAGCAGAGACAATCAAAAAATTCCCTTGCTAAAGCACTCAAGCCACATGATAAATTGTGTACCATAGTTTAATCGCAATAAATTTTGCATTGTAAATAGAATAGAAATAAGATGTCTTCAAGAATTAAAAGGCTGGGAGAAAAGTCTCCCTTTAATCAAAAAGAGCAATGTCAAAGTAAAGTTTGTTGCTGATTTGGGCAATACAGCTAAATATAATGGTTTTCTTTATGCATTTCTGTTTGCTCTATAAATCATCAGGTTGGGAATGGATTTTTGTGTCTCCTGTTCCGGAGTTCATCTGTTATCTCTGCAAGATGTCTGGGTTTTTTTGATGAGAGGGATGGCTTCCTACTTGCAAAGGGCGTGTCCTTAATGGGTGGCCCTTCAGTACTGAAAGACATTAGTAGAACTTCGTGCCCAGTAATCAGTGATGTTTGTTACAAAGATTTCTTGGTAGAAAACAAAAATACCTTGCCAGTAGTAGAGGTCTTTCTCTCAGAATCATGTTTTTCAAACCTATTTTAGAAGGTCAAGAGAAGCAAGACTATAGCAGTAATTGCTCTTTTGAGTTATATCAAGTTTAATTCACGAGTTTGTTCTTATATGTAATTCAACATTCTGGCTTAATACTTAAAGGTATTTTTATTCAGCCTCTGCTAAAAAAAATTTGAAGTCATGCTTTTCCATAATGACTTTCTTATTTGGGGTGGCATTTTTTAAGATGTTCTTAAATACAGTTTAATGGCAAAAACATAGTTTCATTTTTCTGGCTGCATGTTTTTTTAAGTCCAGTGACTACTAAAAATTGAAAATATCAGAATAAAAATAGGTTTTACGTATTTTAACATTTTGTATAATATTTGGGCAATTTATATTGTATTACTGTATAAAATTTATTGAATTGTACAACTGAATTGGTTTTTTTAAGACCTATGCAAACACAGCTGTGCAACATCCTAATAAAAGGATAGCATAGTACAACACCTGCAGGGTATCCCATGAAGTTGTACCATGTATAGTTTTAATGCTACTGAGGTTATAATAGTAATCATTTAACCTCACTGCTGAAAACCAAGCAATGGATTATGATAACATATCACAAATAAAACATATAAAACTGACGCACACTCTTGAGAGAATCTATTATCAAAAGTCATATGATTCATTAATAAATCGTATAGCATATATATACAATACATTCCCATATTTTCCTTCCACCCTTTCAAGTTGTTCTGTTGATGTTCTGTTTGGTTAATGAACTTCAGTAAATGTTACTGGTCTTCAGAGGTTAGCCTAAGGATGTGTGTTCTTAGCTTACATCAGAGGTCTGTGTTCATAAGGAGATAGGAGTTAAATTTATAAGTGATAGTAATATGTCATTTCATCCCTGCCTACCTCCCCCCCCCTTTTTTTTTTAATAACCAAAAGGAAGATAGAGATAAGGAAGAAAGCTGTATTGGTCCTGTAACTGAAATGAAGTGGACTGGAGGATTTACCAGAAGGATCAACCTGAATAGGAAAAATGAAATAAAAAGAAATCCTAAGATTAGACTTGCACTTGCATGTCTCTTCTGTAAAAGAATTCCCTTTCTTCAGGGCTAGCACAGCTGGCATGAGTTTTGGTACAAGGCATGAGCCTCTGTCCCTGCAGCTGCTGCTGTCTGCCCTGTCGGCTTTACTCTACTGCCTGAATTCCTCTAGCCTGTGGGTCCCACATGCAGTTGTAGCATGTGCATGCTTAATACTTGTGACATAAATATGATCTCTATTTGCAGATAAGTGAGGCACAGTAATTTGTTCAAGTATGTATATCAAAGACCAGCCAAAACAAATTCTCTGTTTTCATAAGAAAAGCCTCTGAAAAAAAAAATCTTCTGCATTTGCCCCTATTTCTGAGCTGTACTATATTGTCATGGTAGCTAAAAAGAGATTCTTGCATAGACCTTATGCTAAGCAAGGAAATTATTTGAATAATATCGAATTAATAAGTTTTGTAAGGTAAACACGCTGTGTTTATGTCAGATATTTAAACATGATCTCTATATTCAGACAGGGAAATTGCATCCACTTTGAAGCTGTTGTCAAAGCTTTGCTGGGGCCAGTGCTGATTGTCAACTGTCATGTGTCATATTCAGATTCTTGTGCATGCAAAATACATACTATAGGACAATTTGGGCATTTCAGAACATCTTTTACGAGGTGGAACTAACAATCTGAAGTTTAAAGAGAGTAATTCCAGTAACCAGTGAAGAGACTCTAAGCTATAGAGCTACAATACAGAATTGCAGGACTACAAGAGGATTTTAAAATCTATCTACAAATTATTAGCATGCAAGTTGCTCACTCAAGTTGTATGTCTGCCTGTGTCTAATATTTAATTTTCCTATTTAACAGGTAGAGAGAATTGTTGACAAGAGGAAAAACAAGAAAGGGAAAACAGAGTATTTGGTGCGATGGAAAGGATATGAGAGCGAAGATGACACTTGGGAGCCAGAACAGCACCTTGTTAACTGTGAGGAATATATACATGAATTTAACAGACGCCACAATGAAAAGCAGAAAGAAAGCACATTAACCAGGACAAACAGGACCTCTCCCAATAATGCCAGAAAACAAATATCTAGATCTACCAATAGTTCTTTTTCAAAGACATCCACTAAATCTTTAGTCATGGGTAAAGACCATGAGTCAAAAAATAATCAACTCTTTTCTGCAACCCAGAAGTTCCGGAAAAACAATTCACCATCTCTTTCTGGAAGAAAAAATATGGACCTTGCAAAATCAGGTATCAAAATTCTAGTACCCAAAAGTCCAATTAAGAGCCGGACAACAGTTGATGGTTTCCAGAATGAAAGCCCGGATAAAATGGACCATATAGAGCAGGATCAAGAAGACTCTGTAGCACCAGAAGTAGCAGCAGAAAAACCAGTTGGAGCTTTATTAGGACCTGGTGCAGAGCGTGCTAGGATGGGGAGCCGACCAAGGATACATCCGTTAGTGCCACAAATGCCAGTGCCAGTAACAGCCACAATTGCATCAGCATTAACAATAAATGGAAAAGGTATGTGTATGAGTTGGTCGTTTTTGTGTGCATTTTTCATCTGACTGATATTTTTTGCTTATCAGATGTAAACTAATTTCTGAGTCTGTTTCAAGTCTGGAGAACTTTGCGACTTTATTTTACCTAACTATATGACTATAAAGCCATTTCAAATTTTGCAAGCTTTTGGTTTCCTCACAGAGATTCATTGGTATTTGTGTTTTCAGAATCACCATAAGATACATCTGAGTTTGCCTTGACCTTGTATGGTATGCATATTCCTTGTATCACTTCCAGAGATTACATTGTTGCTTTAAGTTTCTTTAAATAGGTCAAATTTGTTATTAATATTAGAAACATAAATTATAGGAGTAGATGAATGATGTGAGCAGGGATTCTTCATAACATTTTATCTTATCTATTTTATTATAAATATTGCCTAGGGAAAAAAGACTTGGAGAATTATGTTGCTTAAAAATCAAAGTTGGTAAGTTTTGTGTCAGAGAAAATTTGAGCCAGTTGTGGAACAACACATGCCTTCTGTCTGGATTAAATTTTGTCTTTGTTATATTTTATCAATATTTTGTTGTTTACACCTCATTTGATATTGACAGCTTATTTAGGTTTAATGCCTGGAAGTAGATGACACTTTCTTCATGTGGTACTGTAACATTTGTGATACCAATGAAACCCAATCTGCTTTTGTGGGAGGAGACTATTTGTTCCCCAAATCCAACTGAGAATCTTGCTTAAATCTTAGTGATCCTCATTCTCTTGCCCCAATATTTGTTCTTCCCTGACAGACCCGGGTTGTTATGTAGTCACAAGTGTTCTCATTAGCATGCTTTCGAGGCTAAATGTTCGAGTATAACACTGCATCCTCAAATACAATGCAGTGGGTAAATTCTCAGGCATGCTATTGATGACAGCTTGCTGGAAAAATTGCGTGAAAACCAAGGACTGGGCCTGCCAAACCCCACATTTACAGACAAACTATGTAGGCAGAAATATGTGTTGAAAACTTTGGAAGAGTTTGTGTTGGGTGCCCCAGAGCATTCCGGTTTTCTGGAAAAAAAAAGAAAAAAGAAAAAAAAAACCGCTGCAGCAGGAGAGGTTGCAAAGCAGTGGACAAGGGAGGAGTATACTCCTGGAGCTGGTGTCAGGTCATGGACCAACCCATTTTGCTGCAGATGAACTAGGTAACCATGGTAATGCACACAGATTCCAGGAATATCTCTTCCTTTGCATGGGCTAAAGAAGGAATGTAACTCTCGGAGGATGTAAACAAAGCAGGAGGGGAAAATGCATGAGATGCCAGCATGTGAGTTTTCTGAGAAGGTGAGGTAGAGGAGTTTGCACGTGTGATGGTTTTGTGATAAAATATGCATTCTGGAGTATAGTGTTGTTCCTAGTGAAGTGATTGGTAACTGCTGCCTTCAGCATCCTTTTTTTTTGCCTCATGACATTCAGAAATAAACCTGGGACACAAAGGACCTTCTTAGGTAGATCTGTAACCACAAATTATTAACTAATTACCACCAACCTTTCACTCTGGTAACATTGGTACAGCAAGGGCCTGGTTACAGGGCATCAAGTGAAAAAAACCTGCACAGGAATGGAAGCAACATATAAAATATTGGCTGTTTCACTGAGACATTGCAATTTCCTCAGTTCTCACTACCTCCTTCAGCTCTTCAGAAGCATCTGTCTGGGCACTGAACATTCAAAGATACTTACTGACCCTGGGAATTATGGCAATATGAAATTTTTCTCACACTTCTGTTTCCACGTGGTCTTAAGGTACAGATCAAAAACAGAGTGCTAAGGAGATAGTCACAATATGTGGTTACCCAAAAATATGCTATACGTTTCCACCTTTTACCGCTGCAGGAGGGATATTAGTTCAAGTACATTAACTGAGGCTTTGCTTCTCTGTCCTAATACACCACTGCCAATCCCCAAGCTGAGCTGTGCAGTCTGATAGAAAATGGCTGCCAAATATCCAAATTTATTATGATTTTGCAAGCGGTTATGCTCTTCTGCAACACTTTTGGGGATAACATCCAAATCAGGCAGTAAAATAGGAAAAAAAGTTGCAAAAGAAAAATATTTGCATTTGTATCTGACATAAGTCTCGTTTTCCTAGCTTTTTAGGATTTCTTGGACTGTTCGTCTTTCTCACGGAAGCCCAGGCTCCATCTCAGCCATTCTGTATGGCCAGAGAAGACATTTATTTAGAAAGAAGGCAAGAGAGGCAACCCTGTCTCCTAGAGCCTGGTCTTGGAGCTTTCTGAACTTACATATTCTCTGTCTCCTCATTAAAGCTATGCTCTTTTCCTTGCTGTTTCTATTTTTAACATCATACTGCTATTTATTAAAATGTATTAAATTGATGCTTCCCTCCCTCCCCTGCATGGGGTTGTCATGGTTCAGGATCCCATTTCATTCCTTACTCAGGACATTCCTTCTGTCTTAAATGGACATCTCATCACATTTTTGATACCACCTCAGGAATCATACATCATGAGAGGTATTCATTGTACAGAAACACCATCAAATTCATACCCTTATCATCATATGCATCATATCTGACATATTAATAATACAGATGATAGATCTGGCATTTGGAGCACTCTTTCCAAACTTCCCACCTCCTCCACATACACCTTCTGTTAATTTTAAGAGTTCCTATTTCTACATGGAGGATGCTGTCAGGAAGACAAAAGCGTGTTTTGAAAAATAACTCTTTACTTAAGATGGCCTAGGAATTTTTTATCAAAACATTTTTGTTGAAAAAACTCAGTTAATTGAAACAGAAATCACTAATTGGAAAGTACGACTTTGAAAGATTCTAGAAAAACACATATTGCAGTTAAAAAATTGTCTAAACTTTTTTGAATTAAAGCTGATTTAGATTTTGATTCTTAAAAAATAAACATTAAAGTAATACTGGAAAAACATTAAAAATTGTAATATGGAAACAGTATGACTAATTTTGAGATTCTGCCGTGACTGCTTTTGAATTGTGTGATTTGTGCTTAGTTCTTGCTCAGGGTAGTGAAGCTCTTCAGTGTTTAATGTATTCTTTGTTTGTTTTCCTCAGCTTTGATTTTTGCTTTAAAATTTCATTTATAATAAGAATACATACCAAGGAAAAAAAATTGTATGCATAGAAAAATCCCATGACTGCAATTACTAGGAAACATTAGTATTATTATAACACCTAGATATGCTTTTCATGAGACAAACTGCCATGAAGTGGTCCTTGTTCCAAATTTCCTATAGTCTCAGAAAAGACAATCAGCAAATACTTATACAAATATGCAGGAGTGGGTACCAGGGGAATAAAATAACAGTAATGTTTGCTCTGAGAGCTGGTGGTTTCAGCACACTAAAATCAAGCTGCTGTCCAAAGTATATTTTAACAAAGAAAATCATTGTATTGAATGTTCATATTTTAAAGGCTTAGCATTGGAAACAGAGTTGATGAAATAGTATACTACATACAGATCTAAGAAGGGTGATATATAGAAGAGGTGGCAATAGGTCACTGAATGAACATTGTTGTGGTTCTGTTTTATTGAAATATGTGGTCATCATCAGCTGCTACTAAAAGTTAATAGAAGTGATCCTTAAATGGATGAATGAAACAGGAAAACACAACCAAAGAACTGAAATGTCATTGAAAAGATGTTAATGGTACCTACAAGCAATGCATATTACTCAAAACTAGCTAAGACAAAAGTGGCTTCATGTTTAATAGGTTCCGGTGCCTTTAAAGTTTTTGAAAGCTTCCATCATCAGAACTGAATAGACAAATAGCTTTGGAATTTTATTGCAAATGTTTTAGGTGAAGAACACTCATAAATACAAAGAAAAGCTCTATTTAATGGAGTAGGAGTGAAACTGTAAAGGGAACCTAATCTGTCAGTCATACAAGGTTAGAGACTTGCCTTGTAATTTTAGAAAGTTCTAAAAGACTGGATTGATTGTTCACCATGTGGAAAACTTGACCATAAAATAGGTGAATACCATTGTTTCGCAAATTCTAACTGCCTTGCTCTATTTTTTTCTTTCTGGGTCACCCTATAGTTGCTACGGTTTTTATTCAGTTAACATTGTCCAGCATGTGGATGCAATTGAGAATAAATGCCACAAGAAGGGAGATTTTGAGCAGAAAGGCATGCAGAGCTCAAATCATAAAATGAGCAAGAAAAGCACATCTAGCTGCATATGTTATTATAATTGGAATAAGGCAGGCTGGTGGCTGGATTATGAGAAAAGAAGAAATACAAGAAATGTAATGAATTACATCACTTGTTAGACAGACAAGCACAACCAGCATACACAGTGGCTTTAGCATCTTCCTCCTTGCACATACTAGTCCAGGTGAGTAACTTTTGGACCAGTAAGCTGTGTAACGATAAAAAGATGAGTGGAGTATTTCACTCTAAAAGGAACAAGGATGTCTGCTGATTTTTCAGTTTGATAATGGTGCTGGTTTTATCTCAAAACAATGGTATTGGCACTAAAAGAAAAGCCTGGCATTAGGAGAAAAATTATTGAACTTAAGTTTTGTTTTTCACCTGTTCTCTCCCTTACCCAAAGCGGCTTATGGGATTAAACCCCACAGATTCAGAAAACCAAAAATCCACTCTTAACACCTCAGGAAAATAGTGGCTGTTGCTTCATTAAGTGTCTGATAGCTTTAGTCTCAGCGGGAACCAAGCAAGTGTAAAAGTACTTACAGAGGCAACTGGAACCAGGAAGAAATGTGTTCTCAATACAAAACCAAACCAAGCTGAAAGGAGTTCAGCTGCTCCCTGTTCCTTAAGGTGACGGCAGCTCACCCATTTCCCTTCCAGGTAAATTCTCCTAGTTACTTTACTTCCTGTCTCTGTGCCTGCGTGTTGAAGAAATGGTCCGCTGTCACTAGCACAGCTTATTAGTCTGGTCTTGTGAGTTCCATGGGAAGAGTGTAGCAGTTGACAAATGTGTGTTGAGTGTGAGCCACATTAATTGCCCTAGTGGACCATAAGCTATATGTATAACCATCTCAAAATCCAAAAGTGAGAGTCACAGAAGCTCATTGCTGTGCAAATTACAATGGACAGCGCAACTAAAAGGAATTTAAGGTGATGTGTTACAGTTTGTTAGATTTCTTTTTAGCATCTTGAAAGGACAAAAGCAGCCTTGAGCCCTCCTTTTGTTTGTTTTTGTTTTGGTTAAGTAGTAAAATGTGATTTAAAAAAAACCCCCAAGACAGGAACTTCCTTTTTCAATGTGTTTGTGTGTTTCACTTGGATGGTGGCTTGATCTCTGCTGAGCGATCTGGAAAGCAACCAAGTATTTTATTAGTGCAAACAAAAGCCTATGAAGTGGGTTAAAGTCCTTTGTAAAGCCTGCCTAACTTCTGAAATTACTGGTTAAACTTCATTGTCAAGTGCAGCAGTGTGTAATTTTGTATCTTTTATATTGTGTATGGATTTAGCAAATCCATAAGAGTAAAGAGTAAAACAGTTTCCATTCAATCAATCTTAAAGACACCTTTGGTGGTTTATTTTTCTTCAGAAGGTGCATTTCATTTAGATTCTGTTCTTTAAGAGTTCACATTATTACATCCCTTATGTACTGCATTGCAACATTTTAAGCTACCATCAAATGTTCCATCTGTATTACTGTTAAGTAATTTTCAAGTTCTTCAGCTCCTTACCCTTAACTGAAATAATATTCTGAGTTGTTTCCAATTTCTCGTTTATCTGTATTTTCTGGCTTCATATAAATGCAGAGATGCTAAGTAGTATGGTAGACTTGATGGTCTGTATTACGTGGAAAACTGATCTGTTGTCTCCCCTCTCCCTGCCTCATTGCTTTGTGCAGTTTCTGGTACAAGTTATTGTGACTTTATGTGATGCTCTAGGACTTTGAACTCCTTATGAAAATCTTTAATTTTCTGGGGTATGTTGATATATGTCAATAGATTATTGTAACAATAAAGTATTAAAGTGCAGATTTTCTTGAGTTTTAAGGCGATCTTCCTGAGAACATATGATGTAAGTGACTGATTTCTTGCTTTTTCTGCTTTCTGCCATGCTCCGCTATTTAGGACAGAGATGCCTCAGTTGGATGCAGTGTTGATGTAGACTTTTGATACAACTAAGTTGATGTAAAAGGTAGCTACTTTGAAAAGAGTGGTCCCATTCTTTTCCCTTCCTTCCCCAGCCCCAGGTTATAATATGGACTAACCAACTGCTTCTTTAAGGACAGTCTTATTTTTATATTTTTATCAGACTTCTGGAAGTGACAATGAGGGAGAGGATGTGTCCCTGGGGAGGGAGACAGAGACATGCTTTTTCCTTGTTTTATTTCTGTCCCTGAAAAACCTTTAATGTGAAATCTGGATTTAGTGTATTTGAAAAACAAAACAAAACAGAAAGTTCTCAAGCAAGAAATACTCAGTTTGGACATAAAATCCTCTACCTAAGTTGACAGAAAAATATTTTCACTGATATTTGTATTACCCCTGCAGGCCTACTGGTAAACATAATGCTCTTAGCTGTGCAGTTGTTCTGACGTTGCCTCAGTTTATATGGACTGAGGATCTGGAGTCTAAATCTCTCTTGACTACTCAACCGTTATGTCTTCCTACGGTACTTGTACCAATATGAGACAAAAGTAATTTCTGAGGATGCATTTGTCATACCTGCTGTGTCAAAACTTAGGAAAGATGAAGCACAATGAAGCAGAGGCGCTTTACAAGGCTCATTTTCAGCCTACTTGGCATATATCTATGCAGAGAAAATGTGGCGAAGATCAGACTGAATCATAGAACAAAAGTGCTGAGCTAGATTAATTTCTTTTTCTTCCACCACTGTCAGAATTGCAGATACCACTTTAGAACAGCTTTTGATAATACAGCAGAAATGTGAAGTGCAATCGGAAATATGGTGGGTTTTGCAGTTGTGCTTGGCAGAGCAACCAGCAACATTTTGTCTCTTGCTGGTTTAGTTTTTTAAAGAGTTACATCTCCTATCTCCGTTAAAGCTGTGAAGGGGATAAAATGTGTTTGCTATAGAAACTGTCATTATGAATCTGTTCTCCTGAAAAGAAGATTAATCTTAATAGGTTGATACAAAAAAAATCCATAAAAAATGGACTAAAACAATCATAATATGGTTCAGGAAAGATTTGCCTAGATCACATTATCTACTTAAAATAAAAGGGGATATAATGAGAGTACAGTTAAATCTTCAACCAAGAAAATATCCTCATAGGGAGACTGTTACAGGTGGGAGAAAATATCATAGAAAGAATTAGTAAGTGAACTATTACAGGGGTTTTCTCTATCAATGCTTAGGAAAGAGGGAAAATTGAGAGAAAAAGCTAGTTGCTTTAAAAACAGGAAAACTGGAAACAGCTTTGTGTGTTACAGGTGATTGCAAAAAAGCCTTTTTTTAAATAATGAAACCTAATGAAATCGTCAGATCCTCTATTGGTTATTATTAGCTGTGCTTCCTACTCAGCCAGAGAAGCTGCAATACTCAAAACCATCATAATGATCCAAAAGTGCTGCTGTGAGTTGTTATTATTATTGATAATAATACAGCAAATTTCTCTTCTTTTATTTAAAAAATAAATACTGAAGCTGTATATTTGTGATACTGTATGAATTTTTAAAATAAAAATAAGTTAATTAGCTGCTGCACATACCACTTATATTGTAAATGAATTTAAGGACGCTCACTAAAGTGCATTAGCCTCCAAATTATCAAACAGTTAACTCTTCTCTAGTAACCATTTTCTTAATTTTGCGATCTTAGAATGCATAAAAAAGCTTTTGTTTTTTTACTTAGTATTTAAAATTCAAAACACTTTAAATCATAAACACTAGTGCTTTGAACTAGAATATTCTATGTTTGAAAACATCTTCAAACTGGGAAGTTTGAAGATTTAATGCAGAATAGGAGGATAATGAGCATCTTAGAATTGTGTTAAGAGTTCTTTCAATGTTTCAATGAAACAGTGGGTAAAGAATTACAGATTGTCATTTATTTTCTTTGGAAGTATTCCTTAAAGGAGACAACTGAAGGAAGTGAGTAGTTGTGCTTCAAAAGGCTTCTAAGAAACTGACTAGGAAGATAGAAAGCAGAACAGACTTAATGTTTCATTTTAGTTGTGTCAGAAGGTTAACAGTGGGATAGCATAGATTTGTAATAGGAGCTGTGCTTATTTACATTTATTAATGATCTGTTAAAAAAATGCAGTGAGCAGCAAATGTACAAAACTTTCAGAGGAGCATTATTTATTCCTTAAGAAAACAAACTTCAGAGGAACATATCTAAAGTGGGCGGGCGGCTAAGCAATGTGATAAACAGCAGGAAAACAACTTGAACTGATCATTTTCCTTGCTGGCTCCTAAATGGAGTTGTTATTCCTAGGAATACCTAAACACTGCTGAGGGCAGCTCCAAGAAGACTTGGCTTAATATTGAACTAAAGAAGTTCTAAAGGTTTTTCTATCACACATATTTGTCGCTACACTTCAGTCAAGCTTGTTCTTTAATGAATGAGTGAATAGTATGTGTGGGCTGGCATAGTGTCTTCCATTTCTTAGCACTGCTGTCCCTCAAATTTCAGCTTGATATGTTCTGGTTTTTAAGATGGACTGGAATGAGAGGGAGTGCTGGTTACCTTCCTTGTGAGAAGTCTACAGGTGAATCTAGGCCAAGCCATTGATGAAAATTGGCATAACATTGAAAAAAGAGAATATAAAATAATAATGATAATAAAAAATCTGAAGAAAAAATCTGAAGAAAATACTGAAAGGTTTGCACATGGTTATTGTAGAAAAGAAAGACATTCTAGAGACAGTGAAATAATGAATGATCTATGGGGCCGGATGGAGTCCACCCAAGAGTTTTGAGGGAACTGGTAGATGTGCTGGCCAAACACCTTTCCATCATCTTCCAGCGGTCCTGTATGACTGGGGAGGTACCACTGGACTACAGGCTGGCTGATGTCATGCCCATCTATAAGAAGGGGCACAAGGTGGATCCAGGGAACTACAAGCCTGTCAGTCTGACCTCAGAACCAGGGAAAGTCATGGAGCAGGTGATTTGAGTACTATCACGAAGCACTTCCAAGATAACCGGGTAACCAGGCCCAGTCAGCACAGGTTCATGAAAGGCAAGTCTTGCCAAACTAACCTTACGACACTAAGCTGGGTGGAAGTGTC
>WAAB01011057.1:100919-115608 GCA_013389865.1 Piaya cayana
TTTAGGCTAGAGATTAGGAGGAAGTTTTTCACAGAAAGGGTCATTGGGCATTGGAACAGGCTGGCCAGGAGGTGGTTGACTCGCCTTCCCTGGAGGTGTTTAATGGATGGGTGGACAAGGTACTGAGGGGCATGGTTTAGAGATTGGTGGGAATGGTTGGACTCGACGATCTGGTGGGTCTCTTCCAACCTGGTGATTCTATGATTCTATGAAATTTTATTAATTGAATTACTAAGACAAGGGAATATCTAAGGAAATCAGAGTGTGTCAAATTCAAACCAGAAAGATCATGACTTTTGATATAGTTTCCATTTAGTCCTGAAAACTGTTTGCAAAAATGTATTTGAGTCTAAGAGATAAAAAGATAACAAATATTTTAAATAACTGTTAGCATTTATAAGGATGATGGGAATAAACTATATTTATAGGAATGGTATAGATATACGAAGAATGTAAGTTCTCTTGCTTTAGAAGTAAGGAGCCTTTTTGTGACATACCTGAAAATCATAATTCAAGGATTTTTATTCCCTTTTCTGCACTGTTAGCCATTCTTATGTATGGAATAGCTCCTTCAACAATTAGTTATGAAATTACTTTTATATTGTGTAAACATTCAGAGATTCTAATAATTGTACAGTTAGAATATTAGGTAAGGCACTGGAAAAGCAGTAAACAGATAGAGTTCTAATCTGGTAGTCTGGTTCCTACTGAGGTCCTTGCTGTGAAGGACCATTCTCCACTCTAGATCCATATATGACATCCTTTAAAAAGTACTTAGAGAACTGTATCAGGCAATTCCAATTGAAAAAAAAACACCCTCACAAAATTTAAATGATCTTAGTGAAGAGTACTGATTTATCAATGATCCTCTTTTTTTTTTATTTTTTTTCAGGGGAAAGTCAGGTCAAAAACCTATTCAGTGTGAAGAGATTTGTTACACTGTATTCTCCCCTCATCCTTTGGTTTGCTGAGTGGATTTAAAATTCAGTGGGCACATTTGGGAAATACAGGAATGAATTGAAACCAACTATAAATGTAAATCTAAGTCTTATTGTAGCAGACATAGCATTTTATTGACAAATTAATTAAAAATTAGTTTTCAGCTTATGGAAAGAATATCCTGCTAGGGCTTCCCTTACATCTTCACACAATCACTAGCTTTATTTGTGGCAGTGCAGAACAATACCCTGTCACCAAGGAAATCAAGGATGTTTTTTTTCTTACATTAGTACAAGTAGGAAAACTTAATATGGTAATAATGGGTATTTCAAACAATTTACTGTGTGTTTTGTGATTTTCTGTTTTAATTTCTGCATAGAAAGGATAACTGATTATTCTGCATTCTTTAGTTTAGAGAGTCATCTATTTTTATTTTCCATGCTTGTGTAGGCAATTAGCTTGAAAACTTGTTTTAAATATTCAAAAGTTTATGCAAAACACAAGTTACATCTTTGATTACCATTGTAGAAAGCTAGTGAGACATTATACTTTCTTATCTCTTTGCTTTGCACATTGATGGTGCCTTTTTGTTCCATCAGCTGTATCCTGAGTAGTCAGTTAGGCTGGGGGCTGTTTTTAAAAATGACCTTTCTGGGCACTAACACTGAAGCAGCGAAAAATCTTTTTTTTTAATATGTGAGAGTGAGAAATAAAGAAGTTTAGTCAAGTTTAGTCAACTTAGTTGGATCCATTAAAAA
The DNA here is from genome assembly GCA_013389865.1 of Piaya cayana. Taxonomy (NCBI): domain Eukaryota; kingdom Metazoa; phylum Chordata; class Aves; order Cuculiformes; family Coccyzidae; genus Piaya; species Piaya cayana. Next base: position 102,617 of record WAAB01011057.1, read on the forward strand.
AAGAGTAAAAATCTATAAAGATCTTACACTTAATAAAATATGTGTGCTTTGCAGTAACTATACAGTGAGAGAGTGGGTTTTCTCAAATGTTCATGTAGTGGAAGATAGTGATGATGATAGCAAAAGGAGTGGCTGCCCAAATTATGGATCAGGATCCAAGACCTATTCTGGAATAACTCCTCTGAAATGAGTGTTTTCTGAACTTGATTTAGCTCTGCTTGATGTTTCTGCTCTTAAGAATCATAAGAAATATTTATTTTAAAGGTTTTCTTCCTCATTCCGGAATGCTAGATTCAACAACCTTTTAGATATTGTAAAGTAAAAGGAAAAAGTAATAAATATGCTAAATGAACTTTGAAAATAATGGGTAAAATTATTCAAGCATGAGTGCCTTTAAGATACATGAGAAATCAATGGTATAATTTGGGGGTTTTGTTGTTTGATTTGGTTTGGGTTTGTTTTTTTTTCCAATTGACAGTTTAGATACCTATTGTATTTATTGAATTCATGGGGAAGTGATGATGTTCTCCCTTTTTGGAAATCAAATTTCTTTTGGTTTCCATTTCCAAATACAGATGTAGCTAGCTAACATTAGAGGCTGAGCTCTAAGTCTTCTGGTAGTGCAATACAAGCCAAAACAATCAGTATCCCTAACTGATCTTTATTCTTTGTCTTGCTGTGACACTTCGAAAAAAAACCCAAAAACTTGTTGCAATGGTATGTTAAAGAACTTTGCTCATAGGTACCATCTATTCTGGTATTAAATTTTACTCTGGTACAGTGATCATCTTTAAAAAAATTATTAGTCCTCTTGTTATATCATGTAATAGCCAAGGGTTACTGTTGGCATAGTCCAGTTTGAAATGTCATCTTATAATTGAATAGAATATATAAGTAGACTAGTGATTGATTCATTAAATGTTAAGGAACACTCCATGCTCTTTGAAATGTTTTATGTGTATCAATAATACAGAAGTTCGATTAACAAAATAATAAAAGACATAATTGCAATTGCATGAGTTGGGGTTTTTTTAAAGGCAGCAAATTCTTATAATAGAGTTGGATTTATTCCGAGGGTTTTAAAAATTGTTTTTATTTTATTTTCAAATTAATTTATATCATATTTGTTTTAAATTGTGGCAGTTGTAATTTAGGCCCCAGAGAAAGAAATACATCCCTAGATTCTTTTCAGTTGAAGTGTAACATGAAGAAATTATTCCTGCACTATTGTGTATTATAGATTATAAACACATTATTGTATCATAATACAAATAGGCCATATTTTTACATATGCTCAGGTTAAAAAGAGTGGGGGTAATAATGAATAAAAATTATTTTAGCATAAACCTGCATAAAAGTCACTCAGTGCATCTACAGGTGACCTGGCACTAATATCCCTAGAATTTGCTGTAATTTTGTCTAATATTTTAATATTTAGCCAGCATAAGAATAAACTGTGTTATGATCTTCCAATAGCTTAATTAAACATGATGACCCCATTTTCAAATGTTTGTCTCTTATGTGTTGGTTTTAATATATATGTATTTCTTATTATACCTAAATATTAACATATCTTCCTACTGTAGGTTCTTCATATATTCTTTGGATAGGCCTTTGGATACAGTTTCAGTATGTATTTCTATTTCTAAAGCACTTCTCTCTGCCCCTAGTTGTATGTGCTCATTGGTTTCTCTGTCTGCTGGCTGAGCACCCTGGCTGAAGCACTGTACCTGTCCTCCCACTCTCCCGGGATGAAGCATCAGCATAGGACTGAGTTTGGCATCACTATGTCAGGGCTAAGGAAGGCCCTTAGGGAGGATTTGTGACCCTTTGGATGAAAACTGGGATAGTCCAGCATCCCTGCCAATCCATAGCAGTTAAAGAGGATTTCTGTTGGTGCAGAGTGATATTTATGTTGTTGTTACGTGCTTTTACAGACCTTGTTTATAGGTCAGTAAGTTCCTTGGTGTGTGTCCAGTTTTCACAGATATTCATGTAGTTTTGCTCCAATTATACTGTGGCTTCTCTTAGAAAGAGTAAAATCTTTTTGTAGGTGGTGAGGTTAGGTAGGTGAATGAGTTTGGTGTTCATTGTTTTTACATGTAGATTTTGCAGAAATTGCTGTGAGATCCTGGAAGTGCTCTACCGAGTGTTTGTTGTACTTCAAATAAGTCTGATTTACATCAGTTAGATACTGTGGAATGACTGTTTTGATCAAATCCACAAATTAAATGCAATACTGTTTCAGCATTAGTTTTTTATGCTCGGGCATTTAATTGATTGGTTTAAAATAAGGTCATATATTTCAAAACTGGGGCATAATAAGCTGAAGAAGTCTTGATTTGAAGTTTTGTTCACAGTATATCTAAATTCATGGAAAGAAAATTTATCTAGAATTAGTTAAGGTGAAGGCCATCAGAGGAAGGGATGAGGATGGAACTGTATTCTGTTCTTCTCTTAATGGGGGAAGTAACACCCTCCTCTACTTCTAAATTTTCTTATCTATGGTGAATTTTAAGCTCCCTAGTTTGTAGGGGAGGTCTTATTCTCATGAGGTAGTAGTTAAAATGTAAAGTCAAAAAGTGACTGCCTTGATTTCAGTATTTATCAGTTATAATGGGCGAGGGGGTAAAATATTTTTTAAAATCTTAGTATTTTATGAAATGCACATTCAGAGTTTGGGATTTTTTTACTAGGAAAAAGAGAGGTGTAGATAGGTCTGAATAGCTATTTCTTAACAGCTAGGCTGATAGGTTTTCACTAGTGTTGAGCTGCTAGGTGGCTGGATCTCCATATGGTTAGTTGTGGAAGAACCAGACCAAGGAGTAAGATTGAAACTTGGCAGCTTGGCATATAGTGCTGTTTGGAGGGTTCTTGATCATTGCCTCAGCTGCGCATTGCCAAAAGAGGAGAGAGAACCCAAAATTAAACTGGCTGGCAGTGCTTGGAAATTGTCTGGACATCCACTTCAGTATGAAAAACTAAAGGGGAAAACTTGACAAATATGAAACATTGAAGTTTTAACTTTTCTTGGCAACTTCCAGTGATATTTGTGTACCTGTAAGTACCTATAGCTTTCTGGATATTGCAGACAGAGGAAAAGTAGAAGCAGACTAATCTTTTCAAGGACATTTGAGTTAGGCAAAACTATCCAAATAATGATGGCCTAGGCCCTTCTAAAACTAAGAATTATGCATTAAACAAAACCAAAGTTTTGCTCTTTTACTCATGTTCAGGGAAAATAAAGTGAGAGTAAGTAATAGGTAAGAAATAATCACCCTAAAACTTTTATATTTACCTACTTACTTTGCCTTTATCAAGGTAAGATTAAAAAGAATGTTAAAAATTCTACTAACACAGCTATGATTTTGTAAAATTTATCATTCTTGATTATGGGAACTTTGGATACCGGTCTCCTTGAGATGCAGTTAATTTGGCAATAGATTCAACTTTGTTTCTCTTCTAATATATAGCACATGGTAGTTGATCCCAATGGGCAGGTCACAGGTGGAGCTGGACCCAGAGGATCCATCCATCTGTGAAGCCTGATGCCTGTTCCTAGAGGAGATGGAGAACCCTTTGAGCAGCAAGTGTGGTCCAAGTCCTGAAGTCCTTCCCTTCCCTTGCCACCCAGGATCTTAGGCTTGCAGCTCCTGCTTGTGGGAGGGAAGCTGCTAGCAGCAGCAGCTGCTCCATGCTTCCTGCAGCAGCTGTGTGCTGTCCTGGCAGCCATCCCCTCCTGAGCAGAGTTTTAGCAGTCTCAGGATGGTGTATGCAGGAGCAACTGTTGCCAGTGGAAGAAATGGAAAGCAGGGCTATTTGTATGGGACAAAGAGGCGGGAGGACCTCCTTACACAGGTGATGATCTTGTGTGAGGATGCAGGGGAGGCAATGAAAAGAAGTTGGCAGGAAGGGAAAGGGACCTTAAAAGCTGGCTGTGAATGCAGTGACTGCTGAAATTGGACCCTAGTACAACCCATAACACACAAATTCCTTGAGTCTGTATTAGTATTCTTTCAGCATTCTTACTTAAAAACAAAACTAGTAAATTGTTAAATTATTGTAAGATAGTAGGACCAACATATCCTACATGCAGAAAATTCTAAAATCACTTCTCTGTGTGGGAATACCTTTTTTTTTTTTTTCTGTTGTATGAGGCTGTTATGGGAGAATTATTTGCTTTTGGTGTACTTCACTGTATTATTGTATGGTAAATTAACCTCTGTACATCAACACTCTTGGACGTATATGACTTCTCTGTTAAAAGGAAATCATGTAGTATCTATTACAGGTGGCACATAGTGGTCCCAGAGCTGAGGTTTGGAGTAGAAAAGATCAGGAAAGTGGGAGCATTTCATAGTATTTGGCTTCCATCTAAATTATGTTTTGTCTGTATGTAGTGATAATACTTTCTTTAACGTTATATCCTTCCACAAGTCTTTGTAGTGGTTGTTTAAACTTGCAGTGAATGGAGATTAAAGGTCATGACTCAGGAGGAATTGTGTAAAACCTAATACGAAAGTTATCAGCAATGTCATGCAGAACGCTGCAATACAGTCACTGCATAGTATTATTACTAACATACTTTATGATAGGATTTCTTGCCTTTTGTTTGCCTTTGTGTAAATACAAAATGTTACATTAGGCACTTCCAACTTTAGGTCATAGAGTATGTCCATTGAGTGTGCTCATCAGCACAGAGACTGCAATTTGTAATTTTTTCCACTTATGATCAGAGTGCCTTTTTTATTTAATATTTAAGTCAAAAGATGCTAAGGTCAACTATTCTGTGCTCCAGTGTATTACAAGTCATTACATTTCATCACTTACTGCTATATCCTGAGTTAGCTTGAGTTAGCCTAGAGTATTACCAGACTCTGGAGACTAAATTTTTGTTTGTCATTTAATGCTGAATAGCAGGGAGTTGATTCGAAAAAATATGCTCAGATGAATATACTTGTTTTGTGTGTCATGTTCAGCATAGCATCCTGAGAGGATGCCATCTGCTTCTGAATAAACAAATAAACTGGATTCCTATTAAAAGAGCTTGCTTGCAGAAAAGCAGCTTATGTTTCAGCCGTGTACACATAGCTCTGGTAATATGCCCTCCGAACACTTCCTTCTGGTAGTCTCTGCTCTTCCCACCAAGACCCATGCAGATTGTTATGCCTCCCCAAATGCCTGAGTATGCTGACAATGAAAAATGGTGTAGGCTGGTTAATAAAACTTCTGTTGAGGTCATCCTGCTAAAGGGATTGATTTCACTATTAGCAATTCCTTCCTTTAGTGTCCTTCTTAATTGAGGAAGAGAACAGAGGTGGGATTAGGTGATTCCTTGCCAAAGCTCTGCAGCATAAACTCTGAATTTTCTCTTGCATGTGAAAAGTGAGTAGACATAAGGGGCTTTATAAATATACGAGAAGCATAGAGGTGTTTTCTGTCATTTCTTTTAACAATAAAATGTTTGGATTATTTTGTTTTGGGGTGGGAATTTTGTGGATTTTTGTTTGCTTGTTTTCATTGCATTTGTCTATAGAGTAAAACATGACCAGAGAGATTTTTCAACTTTGTGTGTCAAGCTGAACTTTAGCCTGGAAAGATTCCTATAGGAGTTCCAAGCCAGGGAGATCCAATGTGAATGGATTTTTAAGATGGAAAGTCTCATAAACACACTGCATTATTTTTTTTTCTTTTGTTGCATCATCTAGACCATGAAGAGCTGCAGAACTAGGGGAAGTATTTTAGACTTCAAGTTATTGGAAGCTGGTTTCAGGAACATCCTCATTTTCCCTGTACTGAGCCCTCTTAAAGGTGGGAAATATCCTGGCAAAAAGAGTGGATTTTTCTCTCTAAAAAGTATTTAAGTTGTTTTTCCTGTGCTTTGCTGAAGTGTCTTCTTCAGTTGCATTCTGGCTGTTGAATGCAGCTTCTTCAGTATCTTCAGTCTGTACAGCTTCCTTGAGGGGAAGGAGAAAAACAGCCACAGATCACAGATTTCTATTAGGCAGCCTAGACCAAGCCAGCTATGTTTCCCCCACCACTTCAGTACTGTGATTAAAACATTAAGTAGAAGTGCTTCCTAGACCTGTTTGCACAAAGTCTTTTTTTCCTTCTATCTGTCTATCTTTTCACTCCATGGTTTTGGCTGGTTATTCCTGTCCATATTCTTTAATTTATACCAGCCCACTTTAAACAGCTGAAACCAACAGGCACTGGGTAGAGGAGGATCTTGAAACTGGCACTGCTGCTTACAGAAGCATGCCCTAGATGTGTTTTGAAAAGATTTTTTTTCCTGCTTAAAAATAGCTGGTAAAATGGTAGAGAGTAGGAAGGAGCTGATTTCTTCACTGGGTAAAAGCCTTTGTTACAATAAGTAGAGATACAAAGATAATTCTGAGGTCCTCTAATTAACAGTCTCTTAGGTGCTTATGACCCTGATGCAATATACAAACCTACACCCACCTCATAGAAGCAAGCAGTGTCACTGAGCAGATTCTTCAGTTACAGGTAGTATGTAATCCTTGAACATAAAAGCCTCCAAGCAGAGTTTTACAGCAGTGAAAATATTGCTTTACAGCTCAGCTAAGCTAATACAGGGCCTCATTAATGGCAGTTTCCCTTAGCCATCTCCACTCTTAAACTGGCAGCTGTGCCCCTGTGGATGACAGGAATGGAAGTAGATGACTTGAAATGGAAGTAACTGACTTGAAACTTAACTTCATCCAAGAAGTTTATAACTCAGAGCTAGAAAAATGAGGCCGGAGCCACTAGTCAGTATGAATTTTTTGAACTGCCTGATGAAGGAAGATGCCATTTGACTTTGTTAGACTAGTGTGATAACAAGTCACAGAAATATTGAGGCTAAACAAGTTCAAAATTTGTTTAAACTTTAAAATTTAAAGGGCAATATTTAACAGAAAAATATGTCCCCGATCTTTATTCAGCTCTTCAATAAGAATAATTTCCGAGATCTAGCAGGTAGTTCAATGAACAGAATATATTGGGTTGTATTTGGTTATTAAAAAAAATTATGTGATTCAGCCTTGTGCCTAAGGTCCTATTCTTTTGTTTTGCCTCTCATCAGACATTTGGATATCAGGGTTTGTTTAAAGTATCTCCAAAGATGAAGATTCCACATCTCCTGGAGATGCTTGTTCCAGTGCTTGGCTATTGCATTTTGAACTTTTTTTTTTGGTTGCATAATATCTAATCTGAATTTCCTTCATTACAACTTGTTTCCATTGTCCTTCATCCTTCAGTGTGCATCTCCAAGAGTAGTCCAGAACAACTACATGTTACGTAGTTAAATACAACACAAGTAGAATCATCAGCTTTCATAAGGTGCTTCTTTCTAATGTGTCAGGCCATCCCATGTAGGCTGCAGGAACTTAAATCTGAGTAGTTTTTGCTTTTCCTTGTTAACTTTTGACATTGGAAGTCTTATTTGGGGGGACAAGTTGAAATTTCTTAGTTCTAAGACTCTCCCGTCTATCTCGTCGAACAGTCAAATTAAGCTTGTACACTATATTCAACCTTTGTGTTGTTCAGTATTAGTTACTGTTTGAATAATTTTATTATTTCAACCTATAGCTTCACAGTCTTTGTTACAAATTTGGAGAATTTGAGAAGTCAATAGGACTCCTCAATTAGATGCTACTACCAGCTGGTAATTCTGTGGAGAATATTCTGGAGTTGATTTAAATCTCTTAGAGAGTTAAGGCCCTCATTGGCTGTCTTTAGTGGTATGGATTTCTATCAACAGCTTCAAACTAGCAAGATGTTTATGGTAAGCTTGTTACTCTAACACTTTTTCTCCATTTAGAAATCCGTAACAATTTAAGGTCTGTAGAACAGCATGTCAATGAAGTAGTAAATGTTAGCCTTTGTTCGAATTATGATAGCACTGAATCCAGTACTATCCATATAGAAAGCAGATAATTTTTTTTAAACTTCAGGGATGTTGTTAGGGCTGCAGCTTGGACTAAAGGAGATGTTGATCAGCTTAGTCCATCCTTGTTGGCAGAATTGAGCCAGTGTTTGTTTTCCCTCACAGGGGTTGCATAACCTGTTCTTAAAATACATCCATAATGGGGATTACACCATCTGTAACTTACCATTCATGCAGCTTTAATTAGAAAAGTCCTCTTCCTTTTGTTTCCCCAGTATATTTTAATTGATACAGGTTAAGCCAATTCTATTCAGTAGTGATTCTTTCAACAAAAAAATCAGTTTTGACTTGAACATGCTGTCAGATCTCTCTACTTACTTCTTCTTATGGACTAGAAAGACCCTATTCATTTCATCTTTCCTTAGACATCTTTTTTTAAAAATCTCTTGTAATTGTTGATCAGCCTAGGACAATCCAAAATCTCTCTCTTTAGTTTTGGTGCCCCAAACTAGACCGTTTCAGCAGGTACTTCACAAGTACTTAGTAGAATGTATCATCTTCTCGCACATGCAAAATTTCCTTATCAATGTGTCTCAGAACTGGGCTTTGCCTCTTTCTTTCTCACATTATATTGTTTACTGGTTTATATTTTGTGATTTATTATAACCCAGTAAACTTGTCTGTGTTCTGTTTCATAGTCTGTTGTTCCACATTTTTAGTGCATGTTTTATTTCTCTTCTGTAGAAGTAAAGACTCAGCTTTCAAGCTGTCCTCCACATTCAGCTGTATAATCTAGAAATGTGATCCTCTTCATCGGAAAGCTCACAGTCCTTTCAGTTTTATGTTTACTGTTCGTTTCATAAGTATAGTTTCTCTTCCATTATCTAAGTCTTGAATAAAGAATAGCGACTAGAACCGGGCCCAAGGCAGACTTTTGTACTTGAAAAGTATTTTTAGTTTCACAGTGTATGAAGAGTAATGTTTCTGCATAAGTTTTTCCAACTATTCATATACCTTACTTCTCTCGCCTCTCAGTGGTTATTACCCATAGACAATAATTTCCTCTGTTGTTATGCCACCAGTGCCAAAAGCATCTTTTTTCTCTCTCCTCCCTTACCCACTACGCCATTTGCTTGACTTCAAGCAACATGTAGAGGTTGGTTGTAATTGCGGGTTGATGGAAGTTTGGGGGGAACTGGGTGGGTATTGAAAAGAACAGAAGCCAAAATTTTATAGGAAAAAATAACATCAGTGGTCCAAGTATATTTACAGGTAAAGTGCAGTACTTAAGTGGTTTTTTTTTGCTTCAGCCCCTTCAATCTATTCATATAGCCACACCTCAGTAACCCTCATGATCTGTCACAGCGTTATCTTTTTCCGCTTGTCCAGTCCAGCAGCTACAATTACCTTGAGAGATTTCCTACCCTTGTTTTGCTGTTCCTCAAACTCAGGAGTGATGTTAGCATCTGCGAGACTTCCTAGATTCTTCAAACCTTCTCATCTTATCCTTGCAAATCTAAAAAGGTGCCGTGAGATTGGTAGATTGTGGTTTTGTTTTTTCTGACTGGCACCAGAAAGGCCCATATTGGGCTGAACTCACTGCCCTAACTTTCTCTGTAGTAAGCAGTAGTGCCTGTGGGTTGTCAAGTTGCGGACACTTCCCCCAGAGAAGACTCCTTCGTGCACTCTGGGTGGGCTGTGTGTGATTGCGGCTTCGGAACTGCCCCAGATAAGGTTTGTCCACCCAGCTAGCAAGCCTGACCTGGAGCTGCTTTAATTTGTGACTGCCTTGCATTTTCATTAGATTGTGTAAATCAAAGTGTGTGCTGTTCCTTAATCAGTTACAAGTTTGAAATGTTTAGCCTATCAATTTTTAAAGATCACTCTGGACATCAGCAGCCCAAGTCAGTGTGCAGATGTTGTCTTTACAATGTATTGCCCACTCAGTATGGTTAGGTGGTGGTGTTTGTGTATATTTGCAACATGCAGCAAATTCATTTCTGTCTTCCTTTTAAAAAATTATTTCTTCATACTTTTTTTTTTCAGTGTTGGACTTTATTGGTCTGATTTCTTTTTAGTAGCATTAACTACATGTCTTGACCAAGGAGCATTGTACTTGTAGTTATTTTAAGTACTGATTTTGGAGGTAAGGTAATTTGCAGTGCATCTCTTTTGCAGTGTTTATAGTGCACTAGCTCTTTTATTGCGTAGTGACCTGGAGTTTCAGTAGTTGACACTGTTGAATCAGTTGCACTTTCTGTTTCATTTTTACCTCCAGACATTCCAAAAAGTTATGCCCTACTTGTTTATATTATTTGGGTTTATGTTTGTTGCTGCTCATACCACAGTCACAATGCTTTATTTTCCCAGATACTTCCCACTTCTTGGGCTGGTACTTTCGTGTGAGAAAACAGGCAGTTTCTTATGTTTCGTATTTGCTTCAGATAGTGATCCTCACTGTTGGTTTTTTTTAAACTAGTGCCATAGTTATTTTAATCTCATTTTCTCTGTGAAGGTAAATGATTTACAAATCACATAGACTCTAACTACATGAGTTAATAGCCTTGTTAGTGGGCTTCAGCTCATTTAAATTAAGGTTTGTGATTCAGAGGGTTGGAAAAATACTCATTCTCAAACAGAATATATAGTAAAAGAATAAGTTCAGCATTTATTTTATTTTATCACTCTTACCTTGAAATAATATGAGAAAGACAGCATCTAGTTCCATATTGTTTGTACAGGAGGGTTTTTTTGTGCTTAATCAAAATATCTGATTAGGACTGAAAAAAAGGGTGCATAGGGGGTGAAGTCACTAATTATAAACTGGCAGAGTTTCAATTAAGTTAATTTCTGGTGAGAACTTTTCCTTTCCAGGCACTAGCTTCCTGTCCCAGGCTTAAAGAAATGCTATGCTTATTCTAAAAACCCACTTGTCTTTTTGTTCTACATGCTTTTCACTTCCAGACTGTTAACATTATTTTTGTCATAAGCAATGAAGCATTTTCTTGAGACTTTCTTGAAAACCTTTGGCTCTTACTGGTTTTAAACATATTCTGGAAAACTGACAAGTCTAGCCCATGTTGAGTTTTTCTTGTTTGTAAGGTAAATTTGCTTAAGCTTTTTAAGAAATAATTTCACAACATCACTACCCAGATGGATTAGAATAATTTAGAGTTGAATTTTTATTACAAATTATCTATGTTTAAGAAAATTAATGAGTAGTGTTTATCCTGCAGTTTTTCCTTTCTTTTCATCAAGATACCAATGAAGACCACCTGATATCAAATATTTGTGCAACAGTGCACAAATGCTCCAAATTTAAATACAGCCTACAGTTCAAGGGTTATGACAGTATGTGTAGAATGATCTTAATAGTTCTACAAGAGGAAAAATTTTGCTAGAAGAGGTAATATACCTTCCAGAACAATATACCTTTCTAAGGGAGTAATACTTCTGATACTGAAACTCCTCTTAGTTTACAGAAATACTTAATTTAGGGCCTTTTTCGGTTGCATCCAATTGCAGCTTTGCTTTTTGCTTTTGTCAGTGGCAAATCATAACTACTGCTATGGGAAGGCTGTCATGGGATAGCTTCACTCTAGTGCACCTGTGAGGGAAGTGGCATAATATAATTCTCAAATGCGGATTTTCTAAGAAGTAGTCTTTGTATATTTATTTGATAGTGTAATTTGTGGTCATGTGTACGCATAATGCTAGAAGTGCATTATGGATGATATGGAGGATGAACTTAACTGTGTCTAACATTAAGTATGTCTAATATTATCTGCCCCATAAAACTCCAAACACTGATGCCCAGTTCTGTCATCACTCCTGTGCTTCAGAGATTCCTGCTTTGTATATTCACAGGTCAGTATTGCTATTTATGTAATACATACCCACACTAGTTGGGAAATTTTGTGGTCTATAGGTAATATAATAATAACAGGGGGTGGAGTGTTGTTATATCAGAGCTAGATGAAATCCTGTTTAAGCCACGTTTTTGGGTTTTTTTTATTGACAGCGTAGCAGGCCTTTGCCCACAAAATATGTACTTGTCGGACTTGAGGATCAAGTTTTTTCTTTTTTTTTTTGCCTAAATTGGGGATAATTCAGATTTCATTGCCTGAGTCTGCTGCTCTGAATTAATAATATGATTAAATCCAATAAGTGACAATTTCCAGCTCTCTACCTTAAATTTAAGACTCTACAGAATTTTATAAATTTGTTATTTCTTTTTTTTCTTTTTTTGATGTTATTAAAGGCCAGGATAATAAGAGCCCCTGAGACTATGCCTGTAAGTGCACAGTAGTACGAAGTCACTAGGACAAGTTTTTAGCCTGGTAGGAAATGGTGGAGAAGAATCAGATTGATCTAAAGTTTTATGAAGACAGTTATGTTTGGTGAAGTGTAATTTCATTCAGGAGAATTAAGGGTTCTTGCTGCCTCTTCCATGTCTTTTAGTCTTGTTGTGGTTTTCTTATGTGATTCTCAGAAAATTCAGTCCAGTGGGAGGAAGGCTCACTAGCAAATCATTGAATGATTTGTGGCATACAAAATGTAGTGTTTTAAAGAGGGGATCTGACCACTATTCTTTGAGACCATCTAATCAATGCTTCCCCATGACATGTCTGAAATTGCTTTAGTGGACCTAGTTTCAGTACATAATACAAATAAAATACATGGTTCCAGCTGTGAGGTAGAGCTCTTTTGTTTGTATTAGAGTATAAAATTAAGAATTTTATAAACGTCTTACAGAAACCTGCAATATTGGGTAATTAATTGTAGTGTTCCTGAGATTTAGATTTTTGGCTTAAAATGAGCAGTTGTCAAGAATATACTGCTCTTTCAGTATAGAAACATAGAATCACCAGCTTGGAAGAGACCCACCAGATCATCAAGTCCAACCGTTCCTACCAGTCTCTAACCCATGCCCCTCAGTACCTCATCCACCTGCACCTTAAACACCTCCAGGGAAGGCGAGTCAACCACCTCCCTGGGTAGCCTGTTCCAATGCCCAATGACCCTTTTTGTGAAATTTTTTTTCCTTATGTTGAGCCTGAACCTCCCCTGGCAGAGCTTGAGGCCATTCCCTCTTGTTCTGTCC
>WAAB01011057.1:116423-188444 GCA_013389865.1 Piaya cayana
CTGATGTCAGACTGACAGGCCTGTAGTTCCCTGGATCCTCCCCGCGACCCTTCTTGTAGATGGGCACAACATCAGCCAGCCTCCAGTCCAGTGGAACTTCCCCAGTCTTCCAGGACTGATGGAAGATGATGGAAAGGGGTTTGGCCAGCACATCCGCCAACTCCCTCAATACCCTTGGGTGAATCCCGTAGCTTAGCCTGTTGTGGAACATACAGAATTGTTCTTTCTTACAGAGATTTTTTCTCATTTCTACTGTAAGTGTTCATTAAATTCACTGGCAGGTGTTTGATTTCCTCATAATTAAAGTAAAGCCAGTGGAATTCAAGTTGTTAATTGCTTTATAATTGTTCAGGTAGTTTACAATACTCTGATCTTTCCATAAAGGAACTAATATATCTTCAAAGCTCTGTTTTGTGTTTTTAATAAACATTGAATTTCACTTGTGAAGACGTGCAGATGTGTTTTAGGGGCTTTTTTGAATATTTTTTTTCTTTAAACTCGGTTAATAGGTCTCTTAGCTTGTTGGCAGGTTGTCTGTTTTTTCACCCTCATTGCGTTACATGATTTTTCAGTTGAGGTGAAAAGGCATGGGGAACAGTAGTGGGATAGAAACGAATCCTGCAGAAAACATGTTTCTCTAATTTCTAGCTTACTTGAAAGGGTTATACAGTAAAAATCTATAAGGTGGCAATGAACATTTAATGAAAGTGCCACAGTCTTCAGTGAGTAGAAATACAGTAAAACGTCTTTTACTTTGAGAGCTAATTCCCCCAAATATACCCAGGTTTCCTGAGCAGGGCTGATGGGGCTTTATGTCACGGTTGCCATTCCACAACCACTTTTTTTGCAGTTGATTTTATTGTGAAGGATGTTCTTTACTTTGTTTGGTCTTGATTCCATCTTTGAAATATTTAGCTTTCTCTGTGATGTCAGTATTTGTGGTTGATTTAGGGAGTGCATTTGTTTTTATTCCTCTTACAACTAGTGTTAGACATTTTAAATTGTGAAGCAGATGAACAGCTAAAAGACAAGTATTTTAAAGTTTAGAGTGTGTTTTTTTCTCTGTCTGTGTATCTTACTCCCAAAACATTGTACATTCCTGTAAACCAAAGGAATTCCATAGACAAACACTCTGTTTGACCAAATGTGTTTGCCTGAAATACCCACAATTCTTTTACATTAACTTCATTACAGTTGTTACAACCACTGAAGAAGTAATATTCCATCTATGCTCTACTGCTCTAGTGCTTAGCACTGCCACAAAGTTAATGTTGTGATATTGTTGATATTCTCTCATCTCATAAGTTTACAGTCTGGCTAGTGCATTCCAAGTTCCATTGGCCCTTTTCACTCTAACATTGGCATTTGTGGACTACTTTTAAGTGTTGGGGGGGGTTATTATTTTATTTATTTATGAAACTTGAGTACTTGGAACTTGCAACGAGGATGTGAATACTTGCTTTGAATAAGTGATTTTCACAGTTTATTAAGGTTGAAATAAAAGTATATATGCAGATAAATGTTTAGGTACTTCTGATATTTTCCATCTGATTATATTTCACTTTTGCTCTTTCATATTAATATCTAAGAGTACGCAATTTTTCATATTTTGTAAAAGAAAATGTATCTTAATTTGGTCACACTGATAAATTAACCAACAAACAAGTCTTTGCCATGAGATAACAAAAGCAATTTTTGGTTATATAGGTTATAGATGTAAAGTACATAAGTCAAAGTTAAATTATTTTAATGAAGTTTAATACTAAAATCCATGTAATAGAAGAATCAATTACAATAGCAACAAAATTACAAAAATGGGATTAAACAAGAATTGATTCTCTTGAATCATAAATGCAGTTTTGGTAAGCATATGAGAAGGAACAATTTTCAGTGCAAATTAACCTCTTTTACTGTGATATATAAAGGAACATTCTTTCCATGAAGAAATTCTAAAATATAAAAAAAGTTTTCATGGAATTTTTAGTGTTTGTACATTGACATAGGCTAACTTTCAGTGGACAGCAAAATCTAATGGATAGATTTCCACTGAAAAATGTAACAGGGAGTCATTTCTGTGTGTCGCATTTGCAAGGGTTCAATTTGTTTTCAGCTATCTTACACTATTTAAACTTTGGGACAACTATCAAACATATTGGCTTGAGATTTTAATCTTTTGTAAAGAGGAGCAGCAAAAACCTCAGGCTCTTCACCTGTTATCCAAACTTGTAACACATTATCACAATAATGAAGGAAAGGAAAAGTAAAGGAAAAAGTTGATAGAAGAAAGTTCTGTGGTGAATATCAAGCTTGCATCAAAGGAAATTATACGGAAGAAATGTATGGGATGTCAGGAATTCCTGTATCCCGAGAATGTCATACATTGCTCAGCAGTTTGCTTTCTGTCTTTTCTTAGCTGTCAAAGAAGGCAAGCGTTCATCTGCTCCTCATAGAAGCTGCTGTGCAACAATTTGCAGTTTAGCACACCTTTGGCTTTTGTGTCAGAGATGCACTTTTGCTATCATGTCAAAATCTGTGCAGACTTGGTCAACTTCGAAATGCTTCTAAAAATGTTTGGCTGTGCACATTCAGCAAAACTCTCATCACATTGTCTGAAGATACAGTGAACATAGCCTGGCTTGGAAATGAATGCAACTGTGCCTGCAAATGTTTCCTACCAACACAATGTTAACAGCAGGGAAAGCAGTCTCTTTTTGTGAGTGGATCTCCTCAACAGAGAAGTACTGCACCTGTTAGGTAGGCTTCTTTAAAAAGACTTCTTTTTATGAGGGGAATGAGTTTTGTAACTGGCTTCTTTTGTGGTGGGAGGGCTGTGCTGGCTGGAGCAGGAAGGGCTGAGGCCAGCTGGGGAAGGGGCTGCTCACCAAAATACAACCAGCTGTGGCTGCCTCTGCTGGCACACACATAAAGACTCCTGCTTCAACTCCCTTCGCCCTCAATACTTCCCTTTTTGATGAATTTCATCAGCCTTTTCTATCTCTCTATAATGCAATCTTGTGCTTCACTGTCCAAAAGTGACTCCATGCCCTTGCCGCATCCATTCTGTGCCTGCCCAGAGGGGAGACCACAACCTCCTCCCTGCCAGCCTGGGACAGCAGCTGCCAAAGACACTGCCAGGGTGGAAGACTGCTGCAACTCCTGTGCAGCTTCTCAGTGCTCTTCTGGCTTGTGGGGATATTGGCTGGACAAAGTACTGCTTGATTTAGGGGAATAAAAAGGAGGAACCTGAAGCCCCTTGAGAGGGAACTGGCTCTGCTTTGGCTGAGATTTATGGAAAACCTGATTTCCTCTTCTCCCTCAATCTGCTTTGGATTATCAGGTGATTTCAGCATTCACAAGTAATATAGTACCAGTTGGCAATGCTGGACAAAACAAGCAGTTGCAAAACCACTGCTAAGTCCAAGGAAGAGAAAAAAAATGGAGTAAAAAAGTAACTGTTGCCATTATCCCCCAAGAAATGCAGCAAGCCAGGGAAACCTAAACATTCTATGTCCACCCTTACAACTGTTCTGTCAGATATTCCTGAATCCCTCACATCAGGGGAAAGGTGATTTTACTATGATCTGTATTTAAATGCCAGTAATAGAGGAATCAGACTGGCTTTACTTCTCTTGCTACAATCTCACCAAATTCTAGCTAAACACCAGGAACTAAAGGAGGTCATCTCAGAGAATGACTCCTAGAGTTTGCCGTAATCTCCTTTGGGCAGTCCAAAATGTATTGTAAGAAGTTTATCCAATATTTAATTTAGATAGTATTATGGTTGTGCGGAAACCAAGGAGATCAGCCATTTTTTCTGATGAATGACTGTGTTCCGTACCCTTGGAGAAAAGGGAATTGTCAGTTTTAATCTGATAATTTAGAAGTTTCCTCTTGCCACAGGCTTTTTTTCTCGTTATTTTGAAACTGTTAGAAGGTTATAATTTCTTGTACCCAGTCATAGAGTCCAGTCTCCTTGATTTGTAAGTATTTTTTAAATAATGCATAAAACAGGAGTAATTACTTTTCACATTATGATTGATTCAAAGTGGAGATTGCAATCCATAAGAACATTCTTAGGAAGACCTTACATAGCATGAGACCCTAAATTTTATCACAGGGGTACAGATACATATTGGATCTGTTGTTGTGGCTTCCCAGACAAATAGTCTGGCATCTCCACAGAGGAGAATTTTTTTCCCACCAGGGTTCATTCAAGGACACAGGCAAAGAGCTCCCCATCAGGGCTGAAAGCTGCAGTTAGCTAAGAATCCGACTATCATTGTCCACAGTTTGCTAATCTGTACTTAATACTATTGGTTCAGGTACCTTTTACTTGTATTCCAGCTTGTTAAAAAGCAGCTGTCTTAAGGTTAGCACAAAGAGGCAAAAATGCTACGTAGTGTGATCACATATACATCATGGAATATGAGGAAATACAGCTGGAGGAGACCTTTGTCATCTAATCCATCTTCCTCCCCCCAGGCTGCTCTGCAGATGTGGTTGTTGATTCAGTCAGAAGGGTTTTGCATGAAGGAGAATCAATCTATTGGGGTCACCTGGAAACACCTGTAGCTCTTCAGTTAAAGAATGTGTCAGCTAGTAGAAAGGCTGGTAGCTGTTGAGTCACCATGCAGTGATAACAGCAAGGAACTGGAAGTAGGTTCTCTCTGAGGGTCACCTGGGAGAGCAGAAGGTGGTGTAGGTAATGTGATAAAGTCAGTATGCTGTCTGCTTTTGGGACATTGAAGATATTGATAATTCTAGCTAGTCAAGGATGCAGAGGAAAAGCATTTTAATGAGGGCAGTTTTCACTGAAAACACTTCTCTGGAGATATGTAGTTTTCTGTTGAAACATTTTTGCCTACAAAATGGGGGAATCTCATTTTGCCTTCAGATACTGGGCTGATTTTACTTGTCAAAGTATTTAGTTACATCAGAACCTTAAAAGATACCTCTTAGGGGTATGATAAGGTAAGATTGCAACACAAGGGAGTAGATGTATTTATTTTAAATGGGCCATACTTCACTTTTTTTGCCTATGGGTACTCATTGTGTAGCATGAGCGCACCAGCCCATCAGCACTATTCACTAGTGAGGCTGTGTAGGACAAAAGCTTTGGGTTTTGTAGAGAAGTCATGGCTGAGAGAGGAATTGTTCTCCAATGCTTTTGGAAGGAAAATAATTGTGAGAAGTTGTTTCTAACTTCCTTGTGACTACTGACACGTGTAGCTTTGTAAAAGCAGAGTGAAAGCACTGACAGACCCCTTCAAAGAATGATCTTGAAACAGCACAGGCCTGAATTTAAGCCATTGGTTTCCCTTTACTACATAAGGGAAACATCTTTCTAATTTTAGAATTTAACATTAAATCATTTCTAGCTTTCCACTAAACACATGTGGGACTAAAGTTAAGATTATTTAGAAATCAACCTGTAGGATATCATGCTGGGTTTGTTCTGCTTCAGTTTTAATCTTCCTCAAGGAGATCTGTTGAGTTAAATGCTCTATTTGCAAACTTTATTATGTTTCTTATTTATTTTTTCTTTAAGTAACACAAATAATATGTATTCAGGTTTGTACAGCAAAAGAATTAAAACCACTGCAATAACTTGAATAATAAATGCTATAATTAAATCACTCCCTAATGAATATGAGCAAAATTTTTATAACAATAGAAATTTTAACAAAAGCAGAGTTTGGAACAGGAAAAAGCAGAATCCAATTTACAAATAAGACGAATTTATTAAATACACATCTGACTCTGTTCTGAAGCGGAATTTTTGTTTTGGTTCAGGACAGTTTGAAAGATGTTACATAGAAGGAGTGAATCTGAAAACAAACAAAAAAAACCACTACCTATTTTAAGTTTTTTGTTGTCTGCACTTCACCCTTTAAGCTCAAATCCATTATTTGCCCATTGCTGCTCTTGAGTGCTTCCTGCTTCATGGTAATCATCATATTCGTTTTTGTTATATACAATAAATGGAAAAGAAGGGGAAATTCTAAACTTTAACTATTAACGTTTTAAACATTAACAAGCCTCAAAGAAACGGAAAGGCTTTGCTTGCTGGCTGGTGTACAGAGTGATGCATAGTGGAAAGTTTTATCTTTGGAAGGAGCAGTTGTGAGGCAACCATCCAGGGTGGCACGATGTGAGTCTCTCTCTGAAAACAAAGCTGTTTTATGGGCTGGTAATGATCGGCAACATGTCATTGCACATAGAAGAAACATGTTTTGATGTGAAGTCTGCTATTTACCATAGCTATTAATTTAGAAAAAACCAGCTTTCCCAGTATCTTTAGAGTCTGTATCAGTTGTAGTGGCTTTTGTGTCCTTCAAAAGCCTAACAAAGTCATCAACTATGCAATCCCAAATCAGCTTTATGAATGCATAATTCTCAGAGGTGTCAAGACACTCACTCACAACCTTTTCCAGGGGTGTACTGGAGCATTTATCAAACTGATTTGTGGAACCTCAGCTTGAATGTTAGTCTCCTTTCCTATTCCATGCAGTTTACTCTAAAATTTATTACAGTTAAAAGTCATGCTGTAGTCATGACAGTCCTGGACCTATCAGGCAGGGAAGTCCCTGTTTATGAAGAGGAGGTGATAAATAGTTGGGCTTCTCTGACTGTCCTTGTCGTGCTTCATCCCACTGCAGGCTGTGGCAGCCTCAGCCGATGCATGGCTTTACTTCCCACCTCCCACACTAGTTTGTGTTGCAATGGGCATCCTGTCTGCTTCTGATGCCATTTTCTTTTCTGAGACAACTTTTCTAATTTCTTTACTTTCCAGGTAAGTATAGATAAACTTCAACTTGATGGCAGTGATGAAGTGTGCTATATTCCCCCTCATGGATACCTGCTACAGATTTTACTCATGATTTTTCTGTTTGGGGATGCTTGAAGAGGTTACGTCAACAGGCTGTTTTCTACAGTGTAAATACACCAGTCCACAGATCTGTTTTAAACTACAAGTCACTTATGCTTACAAAATTAGGTCATAATCTCAATGGTTATTGAATTATTAGAAGGTAGATTCACCGCAAGTTGTTCTTTGATTGGGTTTTTTAAACCCTTTCTAGGTTGTAGAGCATGAAACAGCATGTAGCACTACAGTGATACCTGTTCTCTGATTTCAGTTCTGCCAGTTTCCTATGTGGATAAATCAGTAGCATTGGAGTTTACTTGGCAATATGGGGACTCAATCTGGTAATCAAAAGGTTTGCATGAGAAAATACCTAATCTTTTCTATAATTGTTATCTACTAGTCAGTTTATTATTTAAAGTGGAAACAGATGTGTTGCTGTTCTCTTTAGATGTGCTTTCACATTAGTCTCAGTTATTCTGTCCTCTCTTTCCACTGCCCCCTTCCCATACATTCTCACTGCCTGCTTGGTCAGCAGCAGGACTCAGGAACTGATCAAGCTGAAAGCTAACCCAATGCACCCTGCAAAATGTTTGGCTTGTTCCTGCTGTTAGATTAAGTCTGTCAGTTTTTGTAGGGGCTTTTGGCATATCTTCATATGTTTATGTCAGCTTATTACTCATTTCTTGCTACTTAGTCATAAGTCAATATTTCTATACAAATAATGAGCCAAGGGTAGGAGAACACTAATACTTTTTTCCAGGTATTCTGCTGTAGTTGAATTATATTTAATGCTTTTTGTAAATTTGGTATAGGATCCCAGTTGTTTTAGAAAAGGCTAGGAAAGGAAAGTAAAACAAACAGTAATGGTAAATAGTTTTATATTGGAATTTGGTTTAACTTTGGAAGCTGTTGTGGAATTGTTCAGCAGATTCAGCTGTGGAGGGATGGAAGGTATTAAGGAACCCCGCTGCTCTGTCTTTTGGCTAATCATAAACACCTGCAATGAATGACTTGTTTCTGGTCCGGCAGACTACACAGGAAAGAAGTAGAGCAGTGAAGAGAAACAAATCTTAATTTTCTTATTATGTAAAGTAGATTGGTACTTAAGTATTGATAAATAATTCAGTGCTGCTTGCCCAGATGACAGGGGCATGGTGAGGTTCGTGGAAGGTCCTTGGCTGATTTTTCTGAACTTGCCAGCTAAGTGGAGTGCCAGTCTGCTGGCAAGAGCAACTGAGCCCAAGGACAGATGTGCAGCAGATCTCTTCCACCTTGCAGGAAAGGTAAATTTGGTTAATACAGTTGCAGTGTTGTTCTCATCTGAGACAGCATATGATCATACTGGTTTTTGCTTGTAGGCCCTTATCTGGTTGGGGGGATAAGAAAGTAATTATTTAAAAGGGAAAACAAAACATCACATTCTCTTAGAAATTTCAATAAGCACATAATTTTATTTAATAATTAATGAAAAAGTAAGGTGATCCCCCTGTAGTGCTGTTGTTAATTATAATGATTGAGAAGAACACCTTGAAGGTAAATTCCTTTGAGAACTTGATAATATTTTAACTGAGCTGTGGGGGGCAATATCTGATGGTGTAGTATCTTCTGTGATGTAGCTGTACTGGAAAAGTCATCTACTGTAGTAATTAAAAATGGACCAGGGGTTTGGGTCTGTAAATCAGAAAAATGTCAATGTATACATAAAAAGTGAACGCAAAGCTGCAAGTGATACATTGTTTTTCAGTTAACTATTGACCTTATAGAAATGTATTAGTGAAATGGTAACATATTCTGAAATCAAAAGATGAAGAGTGTATTAGAACTCTGCCTATCAAACTCCCAATGACAGAAAATGTTACCATTCTTATCACTAAACAGATCTGAAATCCTTATTGATATTAGCTACCACTTTTTGGCAAGAGAAATGTTAATGTTTTAGGATTTTAGTAAATTTAATTTCAGATAGAAGAGTTACTTGTCAATGTACTTCTAACAATGAACTATGTAGAGACTTTTGATCCAGAGCAAATTAGAGTTGCTCTTGTGTTAGTATTATAAAATCCTGAAATTTTCATTAGGTGTAAGTATATGTAATAGAGAGGCTTCTGATGCATGTTTTGTAATGGTACGAAACTGCAAAATATTGGTAAAATATATGGCAAGTAATGAACGAGGTCTTGTAAGAAGATGAAATTTCTCTGGAGTGTCTAATATGGCTCTCCTGAGTATTGTTTTGGTTCTCCAGTAGGTTTTAATTGGGAGGGCACCTTTGAAACATGACTGAGTGCAGTCTTGTTCATAAACATAAATAAACTGAGAAGTTTAAGGTTTCTTTTTATTTAGGATTTTTTTCTAACTCTTTCAACCTGTATATCGGTACAGGTTTTATTACTCAAGGTACCTCCCAAATTTGTTAGTCTTTTAGTAAGCAAGTCTCAGGGGTATTTGACTTACTGTGTTACATTTCCTGTGTAGACTATCACGTTTGTCTATTTCTCTTTTTTTGTTGTTTTTATTTGTTTGTTTATATGTAAGTCAGCAATCTTATTTGAAGCCTTTTAGTCTGTCACTTGTTATACATACAATATATTCATACTCACTGTAAATCTTTTCTGGTTTCTTACGGCATGCTGGTTTCCTCACTAATATTTTATTTGACTTTGTAACTTCCACTATATTTCACTCTTTATTTTTTGTCTAATCCTTCTCTTTCTTATCTTGTTTTTTAATCACTGGAAAAATAATTCATGTTTAGCATCTGTAAGTATGAGAACTTTAGATTTTTACTTTGCATTTCTAATAACCGTTCTTTATCTGTTTTAGCATCTCCCTGTATTCTTCCCAGTGTTCTTTACTTCCTATTTTCTTGTAAGTATAGCATATTCTATTTTTCCCCCTCAGTTTTTATTGACGTGTTTAACCATGTGGACTTAATTGAAGCTACATCTCATTTCTGAAGAAAATAACTCAATTACTGTATACATTTAGCTCTGTTTATACACTCTGTCCTTAGAACTGAGTATTTAAAGCAATAGCTTTTTGTACAGCACATCTATCTAAAATTTCACAGCATTCATCTTAGTAGAAATTAAATTTCAATTCTATTTGCTGATACTGTCCTGTTTGTATTTTCTTTATTATGTTTGTTTAGAGGTCAGAATCTGAATTGACCAGGTGGGTCACTGTCAGGCTTCAGGACGCAACCAGTCATGTAATTAATCTGTCATTTTCTTATCTATGACATGCTTTAAATGGTTTCCAAATTAAAATTGAGCTCACAATTGTGACTAGTTATATACTAGTCCCATTACTTGTGTGTACACAATCTTTGCTTTACTTAATCGTAATTCTTCTATCTTTTATGTAGTGACTTCTCTAGTATTTTTGGCTTCTCTGTGTATTCTTAATGGATTGTTTCCTAAGGCAAGATTCAGTATTTACAAGTCTACTGTATCTAAAAATGTTAACAGCCCATCGCCCATGGACCACCTCTTAGTAAATGTATGTACAAGCACAGCTTTACGGATTTCCTGCTGAATATTTGAGGCTCTAGTGCTAGACTTGGAATTGCATCAATTGGAATTGCAGCAATTCCAAAGTCCAAAAGCAAAATGAAGGTTTCCATTCCCGCTTCCTTGCTTTCTCAGATGACCAGGTTGAAGACCCAAGTCTATTCATTCATTTACATTGATAATATTTTTCTTTAAAATCTACATATTGGCTCTTGAGGTATTGTCACACTAGTATGACTCCTGTTGAAAGATATGCTCCTATGTCCCATATCCAAATAGTTAAATAAACCTTACTCTTCTATTACCAGCTATACAAACTATAAAACTCTTTATGAGGACACTGTACACTTTGATTTAAAGCATCAGATATTACACACTTTGTTCTTGCTTTTGTCTATCAACAGGTGTTATAGTATCTAACTAAGCATCCCTTGTTCTCTGACACGTTTGATAGTAGTTTTCAAGTTCTCCCCTAAACAGTTCTCAATTGGTTTGCCTTTTTATGATTTGTTCCAAAATAGGACTTATTCCATTACTTCCTTAGCTATCTCTTCTGACTATCAATAGTGTCAATGTTGCTACTTGTACTTTAATCTAGATACATATAATTTCCGCAAAGAAAAAAATACCTAATTCTTTATAAAAGCACATTTTTATGGGGGAAAGTAGCTTTTGGGGACTGGGACACCTGTAATTGTAATAATTCTGGCTTCTATACCAACTTGCTCTGAAGTCTGAGGGAATTCACTTTAGCAGCTTTGCACCATTTTCTGTGTATGGCAGCATGTGTTAACTACCTAATTTGTGCTTTCTGGAGTTATAAATTTAGGATTTTTTGTCTGTGAGATTTTCACTTTGATAGACTGTTCTACTTCACTGACTATGGTCATATTTATGAAAGCCTAGGGTCTCAAAAAGAAGCTGATTTATTTCCTTAGCAATATGAAGAGCGTGCAACCAAATTCTGTCCAAGCATTTGTGGTACATTCTGTTGGGTAAAGGCAGCTCACTGCCTCTTAGCTGCTGGCGGAGATTGGAGCATTGCCTTCTCTGTTCACTGCTATCAGCATTAGTTATGTTCCTATGGTTTACCCTGGGCATGGGGTTTTTATTTGCTGCTTTACCACTATATTATCAATTTCAAAATTTGATGAAAACATAGGATAGTATTATGTAATTGCCTAGGTTGGAAAAGACTTCTAAGATTGTCAAGTCCAGCTGTAAACATAACACTGCCAGGTTCACCACATCTACATGTCCCTTGAATAGCTCCAGGGATGGTGACTCCACCGCTTCCCTGGGCAGCCTGCTCCAGTGCTTGACCACCCTTTTGGTGAAGTAATTTTTCTTAATATTAAATCTAAGCCTCCCCTGCAACAACTTCAGGTCGTTTTCTCTTATCCTATAATTTGTTATGATGGGCATTTTTTGAAGACTCCTGGCCGCGTTCAAGATCTTTGCTATCTCTGAAATCCCTCAACCTGGAGAACTGTATTATTTGTGCTGGGGCCAAGCTGGGGGGCAAGATGATGTGGAGACATATGTCTCCTGTGTTTTCTAGTAGTTGCCTGCTATGAGAGAGGGCAAAGCCTAATTGATGGAGGATATCATGTAGATGTTACATAAGCAAAGTCTTTTACACTCAGAAGTCTCCTAATGCTGATTTTAGAACTTTTTCTGCTTTTTGTTTAGAATTGTTGTTGCTATTTATTATTTAATATAGCAAGAATAAAGAAGTCTGGATATTCTCTAGGAGGTTTCCATTTCAGGCATATCTGCTGATCCTAGCTAGTACTGCCAAAAAATAAAACCACAGAGATCATATTCAGCTTGAGAGCACAGGTGGTATTTATTTACTCCTTTCCATCATACCTCATTTCAGCTGTTGCCAGTAGATGTTTGGGATTTACTCCTCTCCAACAATATAAAAGGACAAAGTTAGCAAGATGATACACTGTTCTGAATCACTTTTTCAGCTCAGAGCATCTAACTATCCAGCACCTGTTGCATGGGATACACCAAAATACCCTTCATCATCCTACTTTTGATGTGGAGTTATTTTCTTAGGTTATTGGGAAAACTTGGCAGGGAGAGTTAGCCTCTAGAACAACCCTCTTTAGAAGTAGTGTAAATTGCAGTTCTCTGCTTTGTCTAAAAGCAAGGTCTTTAAGTAAGTCTTGGCTCAAATCCTTGAATCTTCAGTGGAAACTGCTTTCTGTTGAGTACCTCTGAATCCAGAGTAAGAACCTGCTTGGCATGTGCATTTCCGAATGTGCCATTCACCTCTAAGAGATGCTCAAAAGATCTGAGTGAAGACTCAAGAGACTCCTCCTTTGTGCTTCCACCCCAGCCAGTTATTACTGTCAAGGTCAGTAATTTCTAATGAGGCGATGCTGCTGTAGAACAGATTGCCTGTGTTAGCAGCAGCCAGCAAGGTTATGTATTGCGGGCTACCCAAGTATATGGTACAGCTGGCTGCGTTAAGGCACACAACTGCACATACTTGCATACTGGAAGGTGGCCCCGCTGCTGCCAGCTCTTACCAGCTTCAGTTAACTAACTACTCATTGCTGCCTCTTTATGAACCTGCTGCTGAAAGTCCCACTGGAAGCCAAGACATCTTCTATTAATGACAGATATCAGGGAGTGGATACAAAGTTACACGTACCTCCTTGAGGCAGGTATGTAAAAACAGAGATGCTTATTCCCAGCTCATTTCAGATACTCTGAGTGCTCAAGAGGTTAGGGCCTCCAATCAGTGTCCTGAGCCTCTGAAAGCCCTCTAGCCCTTTTTGCCTACTGCTTTTCTGCACTGAAATGCCCAGTGTTTCTGTGGGCAGTTGTGAATAGAGGTCTTATGAACTTGGGTATTGAAAATGCTTGTCTATGCAATAAGAATGAAATGTGAGTACTTATTGATATGTTGTTTTCAATAAGAAGCTAAATGACAGTATCCTGCCAACACAGTGATGCTATGCCAATCTATCTAAATTTCATTAATAATTTAGCTGAAATTATTTAGAAAGTTTTGATGTCCTTACAAGAACTATATCATGTGTACATGGCATGTGGTTTTTTGTCTAGAGGAAGCTGGCTGGAATGCCTTTTAGCAGTACCTGTTCTAGGCTTGCCTTACTTTAGGACACTCTCATTCCATGTGAAAAGAGACATTCTATTCAGATCACTTTGGGAATTGAATTAAATTGCAGTGAAGTGATTAAATTGCAGTAATGTGTTCACCTTAGTTGTTAGTGTGAAATAGCTGGTATACTTAGAGTTTAAGCCTTAGCCTATTTTGCTATAGCTTTCCTCTATAGATGAGCCCCAAGAGATGTCCTTATTTAGCTCTCAAATTGGAGAGCATTTCAGATGAACACTGCAGTATCATAACCTGCACTTCCAAGAATATCAAAGGACAAGATAGGAGAATTCTTCCTTAGAAAATGTTCCCAGTGTTAAAAGACTTCAAAAAGGCATCTGTAACCTGGAGAAGGTTTTTCTAATTTGTATTTATTTGTGAGAAAGAGAAACACAACTAACACTACTTCTCTCATCTAATACTTTGGTGCATGCTACTTTGAAATGTGGCTGGAATTTCTTGATTGGAGTAATATAAGAAGGGCCTGGGATGATTTTTTTTCTTAGACCCACCTTGTATGACAGCTAAAATTTTGAGAAAGATGATGTTCATGGTTTTCTGTTTATCGGTAGTATCCTGACTATAGATTTAATGGAAGAAAAATCAATCCAATGGGGGGTCTAAGACTGAAGTGGAAGGAGAGAAGAAAGCAATCCCAATTAATCTTCATGCCATGATGAAGGAGAAAAAGAATTTACTCATTTGAGAAGGGTTTATTTATGTTTCCCGTGAAATTATAAGAATGAAGATGTATTTGGAAAGCTTTTTGCAGTAGTTAGGAGGGGGGCATTTTTTCCACTGTAAGACAGTATGTGGAAGGTTTACTTAATATCTTATGCGTAAAGATTCAGAATTCTTTTTCAGAGGTAATAGGACTTAGACTTTTTAAGAGCTTTGTTGCTACGTTACATTAATGATGTTACCCCTGTTGTTTTTATGGGCATGGTCTTAACTGTGGTCTTAAATGTTAGGTCCGTCTTTTTAGTCAAGTCTTTTTAAAGTATGTAAAGTTTCCTTTATTTCCACTTATGTGACTTAAAGTAGTCAGACTAAGGGAAGCCTATTTAACTTGAGAGCAAAGAGAAGTTGTTTATTCTTGTAATGATTGCCTACGTTTAGTGATAGATTTTAATGATCTGATTACTTCCACGTTTGGTTGGTCTTACAAGTTTATCCTTACGTTGATGCTTATGCTTACACTAGAGAAAACATTCAAAAGCAAAAATAATTACATAGCCTATAACATGTGTTTTATGCAACCAGTAGTGTTATCTTCTTAACAGTATCACTGAAAACATAGATATATTTGATACTGTAAGTAGTCAAAGGAACAGAGAAAACTATCTACAGAAGGAAAAAAATGACTACTATGTTATTCTAAATGTGACATGGCAGCCAAGATAAAAACTAATGCAGGGCTGAGAAACTCTTACCTGAGTAGAGAAATATTACTAAAGATATGTGTGTGTCTGTGTGTGTTTCTCTCCTCATGTTAATTTTGTCCACAACAAGAGTGTTCTGTGAGAAATGTAGATTTTGTAGGAGTAATATTTCAAGATGGCATTTAATTTAACACTTATACAAAATATAAAGAAAAGAGGAAATAAGGACACGAGGAAGTGGCTGGGTTTAGGATCTGAAGATAGACATTGACAATCAAGCCTGCCAGCCACTGCAGGACTGTTTATTGGTGACTTGTGTTGCTGATGTTTCACCAAGCACTACCACAACAATTTGCTTGCTAGCCTGTGCTTAAAACCTACATTCTTTGTGTATGGAAAGGTGCTGTATTTGCAAAAAAAACAGAAGGCGGCTGAAGAACATCTAATGCTTCCCTGTGTAACCATTTGCTGGAAACAGAATCAAGAAATGGTTAACTTTCATTTGAAAAGGGAACGTTAGTGCACACATACCTACTTCCATCTGTAAGAGTTTTGAAGAGGTTTCAACACCAGTGAGTATTATAGCAATCACCAGCCCATAATTTGAAGAAGTATCACCCTTTCTTCTCCCAGGCATCTTTGGGGATGCCCATTCTAATACTGGGATATGCACACCTAATTGTTGTTGTTGTTGTTATTATTGTTGTTATTATTATTGTCAGCACTGTTTTATGTGCTACATCAATTCAACACCATATTCTGGAAGGATGTAAGCGAAGTGTATCTTTCTTTCATAAATGACCTATACCTTCTGAGACAGTGTTCAGAAACACAAAGCAAAACAGTTTTTTAGATTAAAAGTATAGTAAATTCGGTATTTTTTCCTTCTTACAAATATTTAGTAATATTCAAAGAAAGCTGGAATTTTTGTTTGGTTCCAAAATGTAAGCATTGAAAATACATACAATGTTTGATGCAAAAAGAAAGTGACTGTAACTCTTTTTATTTAATAAATTCAGAAGAAGAACTATGATCACCTTCCCTTTTGAGCTGACACATAACTACATACAATGCTGCCAGTGTTCAAAGCAATTCTGCAGGTTGTTTTCTGAAAGGCTGTTGAGAATCTCCATCATTTTTGTCTTTATGTCTTCTCCTGAAAAAAATTGCTTCCTTTCACCATCAACTTGATCTTTTGGAAGAGGGAGCCAGGTCTGGCGAGCAGGGTGGTTGCTCAACACAGTGATGTTGTTATTAGCTAAAAACTGTTTTACAGACAAAGCATGGCACACACTGACATTTTCTGTCTGAGGGTAAGAAGACGTCTATATTTGAACACACACATCCACTTGTCTAAGTGAAGTGATCGAGTTGAGTCTTCTCTCACTGTGACAGGTTAGAACATGTTCTATAGACATCTCTTTGTCTCTCCCCTCCCGCTCTTTGTTCCCAAACCATGGCGTTAGTCTGCTTTGGGGTTTTTTTTTTGTCTAACCTTCTGTATTTGGACCAAAAAATGTGCACGTACATAGAGTAGCTTTTTGGAGCACGTCAGGGTTTGACAGCTTTTAGAACCCTCATTTTGAATCGCTATCATTTGTGCCAATACACTGCAATTCTAAGAAATACTAGCTGTCTAATTGCTAAAGCAGAGGTGGAAAAATTACTGGAAGCTGTTATATATTATGATTGCAATGCAGTATCACTGTGTAGGGTTGGTGTCTCATTATGTGAAATACTTGATATAGTGCAGAGTTAAGACTGGAGAAGCTTAACAGTGTTTACAGTTAGATCTTTCTAGTACATATGGACATGTAGCAAAACACCACTGTTTGTCAGGAGAAATGAACATGAGGTGACCTGCACTGGACAACTACTGTGAAGTCTTGTGGATTATATATACAGGGGACCATAAAGCAGTGAAAATTCAGAAAGAACTTTGCACAAACTACAACTTACTTCTAGCACTAATTTATTACATTATTGTTGTTGTTGTTATTATTACTATTACTGTTGTTACTGTTATTATTACTATTATTATTTCCTAGTCAGTTTTGTAGATCATGTATTTCCCTCTCTGGTACTTGAGTTTTAATCGGTTACAATTACAGTAATTTTTTTTTTCCAGTTAATACTCTAAGAAATTCTTGTTGCTGGTGTTTGTTCATTTGATTATTCAAGTGGGATGCTTCTTATTAACTATTCTGTCATCATTCTGTCACTTAGTGTAGTAGAGGACGTGGCTGTTGCATGAAGGTACAGGAGAAGGAACAGGGTCTCTGAAGCTCCTTCTGAGTACTGTAGACATCTGAGAGTGCTGAATGACTTCATGATTAAAATGAGGGATTACTTTCACTGCAGATGAATGCCAAGTACCAAAGAAGGGTGCAAAACAGACTTCTACACAAAGCTATACCTGTAGCACAGCATAAAATCGTGGCTTGTTCCTGACTGCTCATTGTTTATAAGGAAAAAGGCATTGGTTTGGGGGTTATTTTCTGCATATGCTTGCTCAGTGCTAATTTTAAATTAAAAACAAAACCAGAAACAAATTAATTGTTAGAAGTTACTATGGAAGAGGAGTAGAGGTCAAAAGAGAAGGTTTGAATAGGCCACATTATAAATCCCTGTCTTGCATATTATGTGCCATTTTGGACCCTGTTCCAAGATTTAGCAACAAAGGAAGAGGCATGAACAAGAATGACAGGCTTGGGCTGGCTTCTGGAAGTAGAAAATTGGGCCTAATCAATCTGGACACAGGGAAACGATGAAAGGGATAAAGAAAGCCAAGATGTGAGTTGTAGAACTTACTGCAAAAAGATACTTTAAAAGACAATAGCAGTTTCAAAAGTAAATTGGACAATCCTGTGGGGGATGAAGATTTAACTGCATGCTTTGGGTGCACCCCATGGTTCTGCACATGCAGATTTTCAGAATTGCTAAATTTCTGGTGACTGGTGCTGGGGAAAATATTCAGCATCGTTCACATGTCCCATCTTTGTACGTTCATTACTTAGACATCTGTCCTAAGCCTTTCAGAAACAACATACTCATCAGACAAATTTGAATTAAAGTATAAACACTAGTACATGTCTACCTGAAAAAAATGGTGCAAAAGAGGCTTTGTTGTCATTTGAGCACCTGTTTGGATGTGTCCCAAGCATTGTTTCAGGGAGGGGAGTGCCTGTACTTACAATGTAAGCTAAACTGCATTTCTCCAGAATTTGGGAGACAGCAAGAAAGTCTGGTATCTGATTCCAGCTTAAGTATCCTAAAAGTGTGTTTACAAGTTTGGATGTAGGAGACTTCTTCCACTCAGTTGCAGCTGTCCCTTTTTTGTGGTTTGAAATCGCAACCATTGACAAGTGCAGAGAGATTTATATAAATTCAGACGGTTTCTTGCCAATTCAATAAGCATGAAAAGTGGTCTGCGGTGCTTACATCTTGGTGGATCTTGTCAGAAGTTTTGTCTCTCAAAGTGTGTAATCATTACCTCTTACATCTAAGAAGTAATTTTCTGGTATTTGAGTATGTCTTTGGAAGTATGAATCGTGGGGAAAAAATCTACTCAAACCTCTTACAAAAGTTTACCGACTATTTGTTTTAGTTAGGCTAGTCTATTTTACTTTTTCCCTATGGTTATGACAGATACAGTAAAATCTTATATTGAGGTTTAGAAATTAGAGATGATTTCAGTTGTTTTAATTTGCCTTTCCTATGGAAAACCAAACTGTTGCAGCCAGTGATACCATTTCAACTTGTGCTCCTAATGAAGTACAGGGCACTAACAGTAGTGTTCTTGCAAATTCCCTTTGAAAGGAATTCTTTTAAGGGAAGGTAATCAACACAGTGTGTTTTATGAGGGAAAAGTAGTGGAGACTTTAACATAAAGATGTATTATAGATCCAGTACATTCTCTTATTTTTTTTTTATGAATGCTAATTATTTTGTATTGTTTCTAATGCGGAGCACAGAAAAACCAATCCCTTCATGAGGAATAGACTGTTTACCAGCTTATCTTGAAATTCTGTCCATTTAAGTGACTGGGAACATGACCAGAAAGACATGGTGCTCTGTTTGCCAACTCTTAATAGCAAAAATTGTTTAGACTTGAGAAATATCTCATAGTCTATGAATCTATTAAAATATCCATAGCTGCATGGGCCTTGCTTCCCGCTCAGATGTGTAGTCTGTATTTCTTCATTTTCCTTTTCCTTTAAAGATTATTATGCTTTATGTGACCTTGTCAATCAAGTTATTTATTTGACTTATTGTAGGTGTCATTTTCTTCTGTGTATTAACTTCTTGTGGCATTTGAAACAAAAGGCTTCTGCTTTCTCTTTGCAATCTTGATGCTGTTAGACAGATTAAACATGTAAGGGAAAAAGCAGCACATTAACCTACTGAAGTGCATTGGTATTAGGAATGTTAAATAGACCTTTTCCTTCCTTCTAAAAATAAGTATATGGTGATTGGTGTGTTTGTTTTGTTTAAAATTTATTTTCTCACAACTGTGAAATGGATTTGTTGAATCCCTTTGTCACTTTAATTTTGTGCTGTGCACAGTATCTATTTCTGTGAAATTTCAGTAACTTTCAGGGGACTGAGTTTCATATTTACTGTGTCTTCTTGATCTGACTAGCATTTTTGCATCCCATTAGAGATTCTGCAACTACTGAGCTAATAAAATTTAATTAATGGAATATTACTGTTTAAATTATGTCCAGGTACATCCACCTTCATGGAAGCATTAGCAGCCAATGGTACAACTAACATACAGACATCTGTAACAGGAGTGACAGCCAGCAAACGGAGGTTTATTGATGACAGGAGAGATCAACCTTTCGATAAAAGGCTACGTTTCAGCGTGAGACAAACAGAGAGTGCATACCGGTACAGAGATATTGTTGTCAGGAAACAAGATGGATTCACACACATTTTGCTATCAACAAAATCATCTGAAAATAATTCACTAAATCCAGAGGTCAGAACAAGTGTGATTTTTTTAGCGGGGAAGGGTGCTGGGGAAATTCTAAGTCTCTGCCTCATTTATGCCTGTTGTTCAAGTACAAACATACACAAAACAAGATTCAGGTTGTGGTTTGCAAGATGTCATACATGCGACTCTCTTTAAGTGTGGTTCAGTTGAATTCAACTACTTTATCTGAACATGTAGATGTACTGTCTTTCATAAGGCACGTGGTGATTTATGAAGTGCAACTTAGAAAAACCTTTAGCCTGAATTAAGCTTCTCTTTTTCTGAACTGGTTGCACATGCCATCTGCTGTCCAAATTACAGAAATGCTGAGTGAGTGCTTTAGTTACAGATAACATCTAATAGGTCTTTTCTTAATAATTTCATTATCTTAATCTAATTACATTTTTGAAATACAAAGCTTCTAGTACTTTAACTTTCTTATTTTTGGATAATGAAAGAAGTTAGGTTTTTAGTATGAAGGTTGAGTGGATCCTAAGGAAAAATTAAAGATGTTGAAGATTGAGATTTCCTCAGGGGAAGAGGGGAGAAAAATATGCTACATTTTAATGATGTAATGAAAAGATCGTAATGAACTTCTGATTTTTTTTTTTTTTCAGGTAATGAAGGAAGTCCAAAGTGCACTGAACACAGCAGCTGCAGATGACAGTAAACTCGTGCTGTTCAGCGCAGTTGGTAGCATTTTCTGCTGTGGTCTTGATTTTATTTATTTTATACGACGCTTAACAGATGATAGAAAAAAGGAAAGCACTAAGATGGCAGAAGCTATTAGGTATGTAAGATTATCCTCAGTCATCCGAGTAGGTATTCTTCATCTGGCTTATTTTGTCTCAAAAGCCTCTAATCCAACAAGATCTCAGACATTCACCTGTTACGTGATACAGTGTGCAGCAGTTCTTTATACTCCCTGTCCGTTTCTATTTGGATTGCCATTTCATGCATCACTATTTTTACTACTAAAATTTAACTACGATAACTGGTACTATGGTAATACTCCTCCAGCTGAAATCAGGTTTAAAATCTTAGCTATAGAGTTTCAGGAAAACAAATTTAACACTCACAAATACAAGATGAGTACTGAATATATATTCCAGAGAAGTGGAATGATGGATATTTTAGAGGAGTGGATTAATACTAGTGAATATCATCCCAACACCACATAACAAACCTAACATTTAAACAAAATGAGCTGAACTACTGCAAACTAGAAGAATGCATATGGGAAAAAAATACAGGTCTTAGATGTGCTTGGGTAGTAAAAGCAAGTACCTTATCATTTGAACACTGGTTTTGAGGGCCTAGACTCTTGGTTTAGCTCTTGTATGCTTCTGGAGTGTCTATATTCCTTCAGAGACATGGGTTCTGTTGTTGTCGTCCTGTGTCCCTAGAAAGGCCTTGTAACACATAAAGTCTGTTTCATTGAAGGCACAGTTGGCTCACAGACATCATGATAGTTATTTTTTCAAAGGAAAATTTTCAATCGTTCCATGTAAAAGTTGCTCTTGTACTGACTTCAGATGTGGCCAGAGGGCAGAGACTCTTAAAGTAGTGACTGAAGCTCAGTGTTTAATTCAAGCCCTTCCAGAAGCATAATTTGTCATCTATTAATCATTGTTAATAAAATGGATCAATATATAGGTAACTTAAAACACCTATGAAAACGTCTTCAAATATAATTATGGTATTTTCTGTAGATAGGGTCCTCACTGGACTATTGAGACATGATTAAAGTTATCATCTTAAGTCTCTGGATGGGATGTTTGTATGATGGCTTGGATAAGATGGTTCCAGGAGAAATTGTTTTGCATTCTTCTATTTCAGTTCATGAGAATGAGGTAGCAAGAAGTTTGGTAACCTTTAGTGATGGATACACTATACTAAAACTGTCCTGTTTTGCTGAAATACAAACCCATGTGATGCAAATAAAGAGCAAATTTAAAATTACCACTAAATCTCCCCTCGAAAAAAAAATCATAAAACCCCCATTTTTCAGAATCTAATACCAAAATAAAAAATCGTCTGTCATTCAGAGCAAAGGAGTGCTTTGCCAGGGCAGACTCAGCTGTACATTATACTGTGTATTCTAAGCAGGCACCAGAATTTGTCATTTACTTAAACTAAATATGGGTAACTTTTTTATTATATGAGGTAGCACCTCAATTTTGAGGTTTTAGAAGTCTCCCCTTGGTATGATGCTTGTGTGCACATACATGAACACACACACACATTTTTTTCCTAAGAATATCTCAAAGGTATTTATTGTAAGGAAGTGTTTCCTGTTGTTCAGAGGGAAGCTCCTGTGTTTCACTTTGCACTCATTCCATCTGGTCCTGTCATAGGACACCACTGAAAAGATCCTGGGTCCATCCTCTTTGTACCCTCCTCTCAGGTATTCATACACCTTGATGAGATCACACTGAAGCCTTCCCTTCTCCAAGCTGAAGACTCCCAGCTATCTCAGCTTCTCCTCATGTGAGAGATACTCCAGTTTCTTAATCATTGTAGTGGGCTGCTTGCTGGATACTCATCAGTAGCTCCATATCTCTCTTGTACTGAGGGGGCCAAGGTGGACACATCACTACTGAGCAGAGAGGAAGGATCACCTCCCTCAATATGCTGGCAACATACTTCCTAATGCAGGCTGGAATACCATTAGCCTTCTTTGCCACAAGGGCACGCTGCTGGCTCGTGTTCAACTTGGTGTCCACCAAGACCCCTCAGGTCCTTTTCAGCCAAGCTGCTTTGCATCTGGTGGCCTGCAGCATGTGCTAGTACCTGGGGTCGTTCCTCCCCAGGCACAGAACTTTGTACTTCCCTTCATGAGCTTCCTGTCAGCCCATTTCTCCAGCCTGTTAGGTCCCTCTTACAGAGGGTCGTGTTGCCATCCAATCAGGCCAGTTTTGTATTGTCAGCAGACTTGCTGAGGCTACGCTTAGCCCCATCATCAAGGTCATGAAGGAAGCTGTCAAACAGTATCGGACCCAGTACTGACTTCCTGGGGTACACCACTAGTTACTAGACTCCAGCTAGACTTGGTGTCACTGATCACCACCCTTTGGGCCAGCCATTCAGACATTTTTCAGTCCACCTCACTAGTCATCCAGCTCATACATCAACAGCTTGTCAGTAAGTCTTGTGGGAGACAGTGCTGAAAGTCTCACTCTGAAGTCTACATAAGCAATATCCACTGCTCTCCCCTCATCCACCATGCTAACCACCTCATCATGGAAAGTTATCAGGTTGGTTTTGAAAGTGTTGCTGTGGAGGTGAATTATTACATTTTCAAGATCTGGTGTATTTTACTCTTTCTGTTTGTGTAGTGAGTGCCATGTTTCTGTTTCTCTTCAGGAATTTTGTGAATACTTTTATTCAGTTTAAGAAGCCTATCATTGTAGCGGTAAATGGCCCAGCCATTGGACTTGGAGCATCTATATTGCCTCTGTGTGATGTGGTTTGGGCTAACGAGAAGGCTTGGTTTCAGACACCATACACTACTTTTGGACAAAGTCCAGATGGATGTTCATCCCTTACATTCCCCCGGATAATGGGCCTGGCTTCTGTAAGTAGCTTGCAGGGCAGGGGCTGACAGCTTCACAATGCAGTTGTGAGATTTTGTCCAGAGTGATTTCAAGACTTTTTACCGTTGCTGTGTTGTCTTTTCTTTATTTTTCGCTCTCTCGTGAAAAACTTTCATGAGAAACCAGTATTTATAGCTTCCTTGCTCTATGCTGTCACAGTGTAGTCTGTACCTGAGTACACAAAACAGAAAGCAGGGATAGGACCTAATCCCACGTCATGGGCACCCTTAACCCTGACGGTGGCAGAAGAGGAAGGTGCATACCAGAACACACCTTCCCTGCTGATGCCTCATGAGGACCAGCAACCAGTGTCTTGTGTTCAGCACAGCATCATAGTGTAGAGGAGAATGGGCTGCCCTGCACTCAGTGTTGCTACATAGCAGAGCACTGTGTCACCAGCTATTTACCATCAGATGGTAGCATGCAAAATAAATAATTCAGCTTTCATGTACTGCTTGTTCTCAAGAAGTCGTGTGGAACTTCCTTGCTTTGTAGATATCTGCTGATGCTTGACACTAGTGTGTTACAAAAGAAATACTCAGGCCAACTTACCTTTGTGAAGGATTTTCTTTTTAGTCTTGTACTCTATTTACAGTATTGCTAGATTTGGGGGGAAAAAAATGGTAATGCTTTGCATTGTTCCTGGAAATATAAACCACATGTAACTTAGTATCCCTTTCTTTTGCTTTCCAATTATATGAAATAATCAAATGTAGCTAAAAAAACCTATTTTAAAATCTTTTACCTACATTATTTTCATATTGCTTACTATTTTTTATGCTGTCTTCTTTGAAAACTGTTAGACCTACACTCTATTCCAATTTGAAGTCGAATAGTAACAAATGCTTGTAGCTACACTTGTATTTTCCTAAATTACTGTTTATAATAAAAGCCAAATCTTCCCTTCAGATACTTATTGATTTTTAAAAATACATATTTTGTTATATTAAAGCATCAGTTTGAACAGAAATAATGATAATTGTGTGGTGTCTGGATTTAGTTATTGGAAGAGAACAGAAAAGGTAACTGAAATAGGTTAAGTTATTAGAGTATCTTTAGTATCTTAGCATGTTTCAAACTACTGATTGTTGCTTTCCCTTTTTATTTGGCCATCCATCCATTCATTCATCCATNGACTCCCAGCTATCTCAGCTTCTCCTCATGTGAGAGATACTCCAGTTTCTTAATCATTGTAGTGGGCTGCTTGCTGGATACTCATCAGTAGCTCCATATCTCTCTTGTANTCCATCCATCCCCGTCCTTTAGAGACTTGTGGTTGTTAATTTTTGTTTCTTTAGAAGTAGTAGAAAATGCTCAAGAAGCTCTTCCCCAGTATAATCTTTCATGTGTGTTTGTGAATGCTTTCATTTTTAAATATAANGAGGGGGCCAAGGTGGACACATCACTACTGAGCAGAGAGGAAGGATCACCTCCCTCAATATGCTGGCAACATACTTCCTAATGCAGGCTGGAATACCATTAGCCTTCTTTGCCACAAGGGCACGCTGCTGGCTCGTGTTCAACTTGGTGTCCACCAAGACCCCTCAGGTCCTTTTCAGCCAAGCTGCTTTGCATCTGGTGGCCTGCAGCATGTGCTAGTACCTGGGGTCGTTCCTCCCCAGGCACAGAACTTTGTACTTCCCTTCATGAGCTTCCTGTCAGCCCATTTCTCCAGCCTGTTAGGTCCCTCTTACAGAGGGTCGTGTTGCCATCCAATCAGGCCAGTTTTGTATTGTCAGCAGACTTGCTGAGGCTACGCTTAGCCCCATCATCAAGGTCATGAAGGAAGCTGTCAAACAGTATCGGACCCAGTACTGACTTCCTGGGGTACACCACTAGTTACTAGACTCCAGCTAGACTTGGTGTCACTGATCACCACCCTTTGGGCCAGCCATTCAGACATTTTTCAGTCCACCTCACTAGTCATCCAGCTCATACATCAACAGCTTGTCAGTAAGTCTTGTGGGAGACAGTGCTGAAAGTCTCACTCTGAAGTCTACATAAGCAATATCCACTGCTCTCCCCTCATCCACCATGCTAACCACCTCATCATGGAAAGTTATCAGGTTGGTTTTGAAAGTGTTACTGTGGAGGTGAATTATTACATTTTCAAGATCTGGTGTATTTTACTCTTTCTGTTTGTGTAGTGAGTGCCATGTTTCTGTTTCTCTTCAGGAATTTTGTGAATACTTTTATTCAGTTTAAGAAGCCTATCATTGTAGCGGTAAATGGCCCAGCCATTGGACTTGGAGCATCTATATTGCCTCTGTGTGATGTGGTTTGGGCTAACGAGAAGGCTTGGTTTCAGACACCATACACTACTTTTGGACAAAGTCCAGATGGATGTTCATCCCTTACATTCCCCCGGATAATGGGCCTGGCTTCTGTAAGTAGCTTGCAGGGCAGGGGCTGACAGCTTCACAATGCAGTTGTGAGATTTTGTCCAGAGTGATTTCAAGACTTTTTACCGTTGCTGTGTTGTCTTTTCTTTATTTTTCGCTCTCTCGTGAAAAACTTTCATGAGAAACCAGTATTTATAGCTTCCTTGCTCTATGCTGTCACAGTGTAGTCTGTACCTGAGTACACAAAACAGAAAGCAGGGATGGGACCTAATCCCACGTCATGGGCACCCTTAACCCTGACGGTGGCAGAAGAGGAAGGTGCATACCAGAACACACCTTCCCTGCTGATGCCTCATGAGGACCAGCAACCAGTGTCTTGTGTTCAGCACAGCATCATAGTGTAGAGGAGAACGGGCTGCCCTGCACTCAGTGTTGCTACATAGCAGAGCACTGTGTCACCAGCTATTTACCATCAGATGGTAGCATGCAAAATAAATAATTCAGCTTTCATGTACTGCTTGTTCTCAAGAAGTCGTGTGGAACTTCCTTGCTTTGTAGATATCTGCTGATGCTTGACACTAGTGTGTTACAAAAGAAATACTCGGGCCAACTTACCTTTGTGAAGGATTTTCTTTTTAGTCTTGTACTCTATTTACAGTATTGCTAGATTTGGGGGGAAAAAAATGGTAATGCTTTGCATTGTTCCTGGAAATATAAACCACATGTAACTTAGTATCCCTTTCTTTTGCTTTCCAATTATATGAAATAATCAAATGTAGCTAAAAAAACCTATTTTAAAATCTTTTACCTACATTATTTTCATATTGCTTACTATTTTTTATGCTGTCTTCTTTGAAAACTGTTAGACCTACACTCTATTCCAATTTGAAGTCGAATAGTAACAAATGCTTGTAGCTACACTTGTATTTTCCTAAATTACTGTTTATAATAAAAGCCAAATCTTCCCTTCAGATACTTATTGATTTTTAAAAATACATATTTTGTTATATTAAAGCATCAGTTTGAACAGAAATAATGATAATTGTGTGGTGTCTGGATTTAGTTATTGGAAGAGAACAGAAAAGGTAACTGAAATAGGTTAAGTTATTAGAGTATCTTTAGTATCTTAGCATGTTTCAAACTACTGATTGTTGCTTTCCCTTTTTATTTGGCCATCCATCCATTCATTCATCCATTCCATCCATCCCCGTCCTTTAGAGACTTGTGGTTGTTAATTTTTGTTTCTTTAGAAGTAGTAGAAAATGCTCAAGAAGCTCTTCCCCAGTATAATCTTTCATGTGTGTTTGTGAATGCTTTCATTTTTAAATATAAGACATAAATTGAAAGCTTCTAGTGATAATAATTCTGTAATATTTAGTGCAAAAGGGAAAAAAGTCCACTTTTCTTTATACTATGCTTGACCCTCTGCGGTACAGTAATGTCAGTGATATATGGGTTAAAGTTGGACTTCATTCAGTTAATTTCCTTAAATATGTTCAGAATCCATACCAAAAGTTTTGATAAAGTAGCATGCTCCCTATCTATAAAAGAGAGCAAGAAGTCAGCAGAAAGAATAGGTGCTATGAATGAGATGAGAAACATTTGGGGAAACAAAGCTAAAGTATTATAGAAAAGAATTAAGGGCTCTGCATGCATCATAAAATTTGACACAAATGTATTAGTTCAGCAATATTAGTCCCACCCTTAACTCTTGTAGGTCAGATTCCGTGCACTCTTTTTATCACCAGCAGTTATGAAAAAAACTTCAGTCGCAAGATTGCTGGAAATGTCTTCTCTACCAGGTTAGTTTTGACTGGTGACCAGGTCTGCATGGAGGGGTTCAACAGAATTCATTATACAGGAAAACCAAAGCCCAGACCTTGGTATTCAAAACTGATACTGTATTGGGAATATCGAGAATTTTAGAAGGTTTCTTAAATTTGGCTCTTGAGTTTTGAAAATAATCACCTTAACATATCTGAAGGTGACATCTCTTTGTGGAGGTATGTTATTGTGTGCCTGCTGTGGAGTTCTGGCTTTCTGGTCCTGGGTATAAGGCACAGGACCTGAGTGATCGAGCTTCCCATGCTGGCGTTTCCTATCCAGCATGCTTAGCAGTTCTTCTGCTTTTCTGTCAGTCATGAGGGATACACATTTCCTTAGTGCCTGTACTCAACATCAGAGCCAGGGTTCTCGGGCCTTACAGAGACCAGCTGCCTCCTGATCATAGTGCAAGAGAGCTGAGGAGCTCTGTGGCAGCTAGTGCCTGCTCGAAAATTACCCTGCAAGCCTCAAAGCACTTGCTGTAGAAGAGGGACCAGAAGATGTCCCCTTGAGGTGCCTCTGTGGAAGGAGAAAGACAGATTGGGCAAGAAATGAAAGTTGTTAACGAGAATCTCATATTAATTAAATATTTTTGTCTTCATCATTTCTATTGCTGCATTATAGTTCTTGGAAAGAAGCCACTGAGGGTGTTAATTTTCACAGCACATCCAAGGCTTAAAACCTTCTTAGCAATGGGCCTCCGGCATACATTGTATATAGATCAAAAGTGGAGATGCCAGAGCAAAACATTCCCCTTCAAAACCTGTCAACTGACAATACTAGTGGGAGCACTCATTTCATGTGAGGTTTTCTGCAAATGCTGTGTTAGAGCTGGTAGAAATAAGATAACTGCATTGTTATCACTTGTGCTTTTTCATGTTTGGGACAACTCAGCAGTTGCTATTGAGTTTTAGGGGGGAAAAATGGAGTTTTCTAGCATTATTTTTTATCCTTGTTAGAAAAGATACATGTGAAGAATATGTAGACCTGACCAGACACCTTAAATTTCTGACTTTCTCCCAGTTAGATTGACTTCATGTTTTGATCTTTCATATATAATAAATGTTAAGAATTTTTTAAACTATTTGGGAAGATTTTTTTTATTCCCATGTCTTCTTAGGCAAATGATTCCTGTTTTTAGACAAACCTGTACATATCACTGATTTTTAGCTACTATTTCATATTAGTATCATTCATGTATAATCTGGAAAATTAAAAAGTTTAGTCATTACAGCTTGAGGTTTACTGGTTTTTTTCTTTTTGTAGTTGTTTTTTTCAAATAATATGTGTGAATCACAACTTTCCATATTAACTTATGAGAGGTGTGCTAATGATAAATATTATGTAAAAGATCCTGGGAAACATCTCTCTCTCTTTTTTTTAAATATGTGTAATAGACGGAGTCAGCAACCAAACTGTCGGTGGAATCCAGACTTTGTATTTCATTACCAAGGAAAAGTAGTACACCTTAGTTTTCAAATTTCTTCATGTGTACTGTAGGCAATACCAGGAACATTGCCTACAGTAACAAGAGAATTTGAGATCCTTAACTGAAAGTTGCTGTAATAATTACCAAAATTTCCACTATTAGAAGAGATTTTAAAACTCAAAATTTTGTCCTCAGAAATACTACACCAGTTAGGCTTGAGTTCTTTAAATTTTGTAACAGCTTTATTTTCCGTATTCCAAGAGTTCAGTGATGGTTTTGTCATATTTTCAATGTAGATTAGTCATTAAGGAAGGGTAAAACTGATTGGGATTGTTTTATTTGGGGTTTTTTAGGTTAACAGTTACTCTGACTTTTAATCTTCATTGACTGTTTCTGTGCAGATGCCACTGCAAACAAAACTTCATTAAAGTTAGACTTAAAGCATAACTGTAAAGACTTGTAAAATGAATCAGAATGGTTTGGGTTGGATGGAGCCTTAAAGATCATCTAGTTCCAATCCCCCTGCCATGGGCAGGGACACCTCCCACTAGATCAGGCTGCTCAAAGCCTGATGAAGTTTTAATGGGGAAGCTGAGAAATATTGAAGTGTATGATAATTACAGATCAAAAAGATTTACACAACTAGAGATCACCTTAGTGTGTAGACTGCAGTACTCTGTTCTGTACCTTTATTAATTAATGTTTTCAGATGTTTTTAAATCGTGGCTTGGGTTTTTTAATAAGATGGCTAAGCCTTTGAAAGGATTTATCAGTTCAATAATCAACTCCTGAAGAAAACAGGAATGCTTGTTTGCTATGAATCTGATCAAAAATTGGCATATAACCTGCTCACTTCAGTGGGTTTGGGGGGTCAAATTCTAAGATGACCCAGCAATTTTAAATGTTGCATCATAAATGAAATACCATAATGGTGAAAATAAAACTTACATTTAGGTTTCAAACATTTTCAGTATTAACCAGCATTTTAGTTGCTAAATATTTAGCTGTACTTTTCTGCTGGTTCTTAAGAGGTCTGTTACCAAAACTGGATTATCTTTATAATTTATAGATAATGTAGATTTTTAGTGAAAATTAATTGCAGCAACTAACATTTTGATGAAGGGCAAGCTGATATATTCATTGCTGTTTTACAGATCTGTTATGCATTGTAACACATTAACAAATATATAGTTAATCAAATCAGCAGTACTGGAAGAACAGTACAGCTAATGAACACTTGTGAATTGGAAATGACAAAAGATGCTTTCACATTTAACTCTTAATCACAGACCTCCGTATTTTTATAACTACAGACATAGATTAGTCAACAACACCAACCAGCTATCTGAGGCAACTCCTTTTCTTTAATAGTTAAAAGTTGGAAGAGCTATGATAAAACTATTTCAGATAGTGCAGGCATTTTCCTTTATTTGTTTTGAACATTTTTCCTTTAATGAGTTTTGTCTCATTACATTTCATACCAGAAGTAACTTTTTATCCCTTCAGGCCAATGAAATGTTGCTCAGTGGAAGGAAGTTGACTGCGCAGGAAGCTTGTGCCAAAGGACTCGTCTCTCAAGTGTTTTGGCCGGGAACATTCACACAAGAAGTAATGGTTCGAATTAAGGAACTTGTCACATGCAATTCAGTTGTAAGTTTTGGGATTTTTAAAAATTTTCTTACAACATGTTTTTATGATTGATTTATCAAGAATTAATCTAAGTGTTATTAGACTACATAATTATGTCCTTCTAAAAGAACACCATTTTCATGAAACAAGGATCGCAGTAACAATGTATTTTAAGACATTCTTATGTATCCTTTTGTCTCTGGGTTTTTGAGGATTTTTTAAGTTTGCATTTGACTCTTCTTTATCATATACCATAGTACAGTGTGGTTAAGAACTTTAAACCAGCATTGGACTCTTCACAATATATTTTGGTTCTAACATAGTGCCAAAGTCCAACAGTGTAAACATTTGCCCAAAGAACTGCACAGAAACATCAAAATCTTGAGTTATCTTGAGTTGTAATTTAATGTCTTGAGTTGTAATGTAAATTATCAAGGAAATAAATGGAGTCTTTGACATTATGTTATGTTGTACTTTAATTTTATAA
This sequence comes from Piaya cayana, assembly GCA_013389865.1. Taxonomy (NCBI): domain Eukaryota; kingdom Metazoa; phylum Chordata; class Aves; order Cuculiformes; family Coccyzidae; genus Piaya; species Piaya cayana. The sequence continues at coordinate 147,610 of WAAB01011057.1, forward strand.
GTAATGCCTAGTATATATATGATTGTGTGTGCTACAGGCAGTTGCACAAGATAGCTAGAAGTACCACTTATTTCGTACTTTATTATGAGAAGAGATGCAGTACAATTAACTGTTTGGTGCGTTAGAAATTTTGGATTTGGAATCCAATTAATAGTTTTCTAAATGGAAAAGCAAAAGAGACTTTTTAGTTTACTTGGAATGCTCAAGAGATTTAAGGTCTCCCTGGTTATTAGAGCAGTTCTGAGTAACAGAGTTATGATTAGCCTTCACCAAACAGAGTTGGGACTTTTCTGTGGTTATTGGTATAAAACTGTATATATTCATAGTTATGATTTTATGTTCATCATCGTTTCCACATTTTTCTGCACTTGTAAATTGTGCTGATACTTTCTGCTGCTATGAGAACTATTTCTTAGCATCATAGTATGTCCATGAAATGAGAAGCTTAAGTTCTTAATCAGTCTCAGGATTCTTCCATATAAACCTGTATGGCACTGAGTTCTCATGTAATACTAACCCAACTCCCTCTTTCTTGGTGCAGGTACTTGAAGAATCCAAAGCTTTAGTACGTAATATCATGAAGGTGGACTTGGAACAAGCAAATGAAAAGGAGTGTGAAGTTTTGAAGAAAATCTGGGGCTCAGCACAAGGGATGGACTCGATGTTAAAATATCTGCAGAAAAAAATTGATGAGTTCTGATGGAAGGCCCATTGACACTGGAATTGTATTTCTTGGACATCAGGGCAAATAAAATATGCCCGTTTGAAAAAAACTATATAAACTCACCCCTTGCTCAGCTTGGGAACAGGAGCAGACCCCCCTCCCCTTTTATTGTCAAGGGGTTTAAAAGTACTGTATCACTTAAATTTGAACAAAACTCCTTTCTCCCTTGTTGTTACATATAGGGTTATATATACACACACAGAGATGTGTGTGCATATATATATCTTTTTAATATATATATGATGTAATATGTGAGTGTGTATATAAACACACACACAAGCTAAAAAAAATTATAGAGTGCACTACCAAACATCTCTTTTAAAGGCTCTAGTTTTTGTTATCTTTGGCTAGTACTGTATCAAATAGAGAATGGATTAAAAAATGAATGGTGTTGCATTATTTTCTGTGTGTCAGGGAAGTCTGGAATAATACTTTTCTTTCTCATTAGAATACAGAATTGAAACGGGTATTAGCCAGCCCTTACTTTCACTACCCCATGAGTCAGCTAAGATATGAGGCATTGTCTCACAAGAAGGTTGAAATACCTCAAATAATGGAACATTCTAAAATTCGGGGGAATTAAGCCCTATTAAGATTAACTCACACGTATCCCCAAAAAGAGAGTGTGCTCAGGATTAATGCTAAGAAAACACTCTGTCCTTTTTTGGGGGGAGGTATATAGGAGTGGGAGGAAAGGGGCAGGAATATGTTTAATTCTTACCCAAACAGCATGAAGAAACCACTGTCTCTTGGGGAAAGGGAATGAAGGGAAATGGGATGGAAATGGGAGGGGGAAGAAAACAAAAAAGCTTGTTTTGCAGTATTAGTGAATCACTGAATATCTTGTGTATGAATATCCTAAGTTATAAGTTAGTTTAGTGGGTTTTTAAATAGTCTCTCTGGGTTTCTTTTTTTTTTTTTCCTCCTTTAATAACTACATAAGTGCTTCTGTTGCTGGGTGAGAATACTACTTTATATACAGTTTGGGTTTTGGTTTGGTTCTTTTTTTTCCTAGTTGCTGGTTTTAATTGATGTATTACACCAAAAATGCATTTTATGTTCATAAATTTTAGGTTCACTTAGAATATATTATTTAATAAGTTAAAATTTGTTTGGCACACTATTAAGTAAAAAAAGAAAACTCCTCTTAAAAAAATACCTTATATTAGATGTTTAATGTTCTTTGTCTATGCTTTTTTTATTATTTTAAATATACACTATATACAGTATGGTGTAAAAGAGTGCCCTGTGTAAATAGACCTATTTCGCATTCCTTTCAGGAGTGATTATTGATTCCTGACTCCAGATATCTATTATTACTTGGGTATCTGTGCTTGCAATCTTATTGAATGTATTATGAAGAATGAAATAGAAATCAAACCTTATTTTTGTACAGTTTTGAAGTTTTTACTTGGAACTGACCCACCTCCCCTTCCCAGTGGAGAGCTGTACAGTGTGTAAATCTGCCTTTACCTTGGATTGGTACAGTATTTTTGCATCTGTGGGACCTACTTTTTTGTTCTAGTAGTTTGAACTATATATAAACTGTACAATCTGTAAAGTTTTTATAGAATAAATATTCAGCTGTGAAAACTGGTTAAATAAAACTAATATTTCTTAACACATTTTAAATATGGTTCTCATATAGTTGCCTTTTTCAAAGACATTTCAGTTCTGATTTTAAAGTAAGAGTTGCTGAAACAAATCTTGCTAACTGAAGACTTTAATCTTAATGTTTTATGTTGTAATCTTACATAAGCTTTTAACAATTTTCTTCAAATGAAAAGTTGAAAATTCATTGATTGTTGTAAACTACATAGTTTTCTCCTAGTGTGTGGGTGGGGAAGAGGACATATAGGAAATAATTTTACTCTTAATTATTTTGTTCCGGTTCTAAAAAAAACCCATTCATTAACTGTTTCCTTGTAATGTCTTAAAAATGGGTCATTTTCCCTACAATGCTGTGGTAAAATGAGAATTCCTTAGTTGACTTTGGGTTTTATTGAAACAAAGAAGGAAAGATACCTTAAGACACCTTTTGGTGTTTGACTCAAAATTGTATGAAGATCCTTTTTTTTGTAAGAAGCACATGGGCATTTATTACATCTCTTTCAGCTGGAGGATAATTTATGCTTTCTTTAAACATCAAAGTTTTTTACTGTAACAGAAGACAGGTTCTAGAGATATTTAAGAATGAAATCAGTTGAAGGTGCAGGCAATTCAAAGGGAAAATAATTCTACTTGCTTTATTTCTGTGGTATCAGTCAGATTGTTATGCTGCTTACAATTTACATACAAAGGTGTGAATAAGTTGGCAACCATGTAAATTCCTGCCTCTGACTACAGGAGTTCCTTAGTTCAAATGAATTCATATCTACCATCACTGCCCTACCTTTATATTAAAAGCAGTAGCTAACTACATCCTATTAACAAATTATGCTCTTATTCATAAACACTATATACATTTTGTTTCTAGAGTGCATTACAGGGATAATGCTTCTTTAGGAAAATACTGTCCAGTTCTTTTCAGTATTGGTCTGCAAATATCCTTTGATGTGTATGAAATTTACAGGTAAGTCTAGTTTAGTCTTAGCAAAACAATAACAGAACAAAGGCAGAACAATTATAGACTTCTGAGAGGAAGCATTCAGTCCTGAGACATCACAGAAACTGCTTAGGATGTTTTAAAATGAGTGTTTTCAAGGCTTTTCTTCATATGAGACAGGTCTCTGCCTAGCCTGTTTCATTGCTGATGTTTGTATTGTTCTATTTAAGTTTGCAGTACTGCGCAGGTAAATTAACCTGGAGCATCAGCTTTAGGCTCTGATAACTGAATGTACCTGTAGCCACAGAGGTTTGTCTGGGCCCAAGGTGAAGCATGGGGATGCTGCTGAAGCCAGCATTACTTCTAAAGGCACCAGGTGACTTCCAGAAGTCCCTTCCAACTTACACCGTTCTGTGAAAAAAAAAACTTGCATTCATTTTGCAACTATCCAGTCGTCATCCACCAAACCGCCTCTATGCCTAGAACTCCAGACTTATCAGGCCCTGGAATGTGACAGGCTTTAGTATTTGAGAACCCAACATCTTGTGCTAGATGATACCAAATCACCTTGGACAAAGAGAAGTACAGATCACCTTGCACGTTCCAGGTAAGACAGAGATCATCCTGTCCCCTGTCTGTTAAAAAGAACAAAGAAAACTTAGTTGTTCAAAGAAAAAGGAATTATTTTTTTCTTCAAGGTTAAACAGGACTGCAATACTTAATCAAACAAATGCATGCCATTTACAGTATCTGAAATATTGCTTAGGCCTCAGCAGGTCCTTGAAATTTTGCATTTTTTCCAAGGTCTGCCACAATCAATCAAGCTAAACAGTAATTCTGCCACTGGCAGTCATACTGAAACTTAGCCACATGTGCTGTTGAAGAAGACAGCACATAGGATGAACTCTTACATAATAAAGACAACTTACAAAATACACTCTAGAGCAACTCTAACTCTCCAGGGCAAGAAATCAACTCATAATGCTGTAATAAACCAGTGTTTGCTAGATGCTACTTTCCAAGACTCATTTATTGTAACCTTTTACTTCCACTTCAAGAAATATGTTTTGATTGCTACACAAAACCTAGAATATAAACAACCTTCAAAGTCCAACTTGTCTTCCCTCTGTCCCTCTTACTAATTTTCACTAAATTCATTAGCATCTGTCTCAGAAAAGGCACTCACTGAGGCCATCACTCAAAATCCACAGTCTTTTAGACATTTTGGACCATCTAGTGCAGCTTATGAGGACAGATTTATTTTCCAGTAGACTCATAAGCATCTGAAATTACTTATATTAGTTTGTGGAGCAGCAGGATTATTTCTAATTCCTTCAATAGATCGTAGCAAATTTTTAGTTGTAATGATGTAAAGCAGGAAATTTGGAGGCCTTACATAACCCGGCTCTGAAGCAGAACAAACAAAAAAAAAATCAGATCCCTAGTGCTTCTGTAAGGTCCTGCCACAAGACAACAGGCTATTGCACTTAATCCTTAAAAAGATGCAGCCTCAAGTTCAGGTTCCCTGTAACAGGTATCTCCAGCATCACCACAAACCATTCAGATAAGGGAGGCAGCAGTTTTTCATATTCATTTAATTCTTTCATATTCTGTTACAGACTTGGATATTCCAGCTTAGGAAGTAGATCTTTCACAGGCATTAAATGTTTTAAACATAACTGGGTGAAAATGCGGTCTTCAGTGGAAAAAAAAGTGGTAAATTCAGAAGAATGCTATTAATGAGATATCTCAAAACCTGAAAATACGTGAGGAGTTTATGGAAATCTCTGGTTAGACTATATTAAAATGCCATTCAGTTCCCTCACGACATTTCCTAGGCATGGAACATGTTCGCTCCGTGCTCATGTGGTTAGTTAATTTCTTGGGAGCAAAACTTGCTGAGTAACAGATGTGTTACATCTGCTTCTACACTGTTCTTGACACATCTGCGTCATTAAGACTGCAATTCTACCAATGAACCAGTTATCAACAATTCTCAGCATCTCACTAAAGATCTCTCTTTTTCAATTCCCCTTCTGGCAAATTGATTTTCATTACTAAATTTTCAAAACCAAATAAACAAGGAAGACATACACACATACACACTCTTTTATATAAGATAATTAAACAAGTAAGTCATATAAAAAAAATTCAGAGGATCATGAGACGGGTTGGTTGCCTTAAAATAAATTTCATTTTGCCAGTGTGTAGAAAAAAGATATGCACAGAATCCCTGACTCTACATTAAGAAATTTCAAAAATCTCCAGCAGAGTTTTGTACCCCTAGAAGTTGGTTTGAGCACAGGAAATTTCCCAATGGAAAATTTCTGGTCAGCAATCCACAATAATGTAACATGCTATCTTTATTTCCCTGTCACTGACGTTCCTGGTGCTCCTCAAAGTTCAGACTGACGAAGAGTAACTGTAGCCTGAGAATTGCTCCAGCACCAACAAGGACCCGTGGTGCGTTCCCCAGAAACACGTTATCACTGACGACACAGCAGCCCAGCAGTACAAGGTGCAAGCAAGATAAGTGCTGGATTTTCTCAGACTGCCACCTCGTCACAAACTGAAACCGCTTGCATGGACAAAGGGGAGTAAGAGCATCCCACCAGTAACCTACAGGAAATGCATGAGCGAGGCACAGTTCCTCAGCAAGGATGACAGCTGAGATTAAGGATCTTCTACATCTGTTTTTCCTGTTGTGCACAACAGGAGCTCTGTTCGAGGAGCTGTGCAAAGGCGTCCATGCGTTGTGCCTGGACTGCTGCCATACTCGACCCTGCAAATCACTGGTGATTAAACTGCAGAGTACAACTTTACAAAGATTACAGACTCGCTCGTTTTTCCCACTAGATCATCATGCTATCACCACCTTGCAGACATTCTGGTGAAGGAAGCTGTGGCCCCAGCTCACAACAGCAACATGAAGCTGCACTTTCCAGCATGCTCTCCCTGATAACTAAAGCCATCCACATCCACATCCAGCCAAAGCAGCAGGCTGGGAAGAACTGGAATAGAGTTATCTAGGAGCCTAACAGAAGCAGTGGCTTATTCCTCCTGAAAACCATGAGGCCAGAGGCAACAGCAAAGTAAATAATGCATTTATTTGAGGGCCTTTAAAGTATGGGTATCCCACAGTAGTCCAAAAGCTGCTGGGTAGCTGCTGGTGCCAGTTCTTTCTTTGTCCATTCGTGTTTTGTGGAGGGGCATCAAAATACTTCAAAAGCTCTCACCAACCAACTGCTGCCATCTGCCACAGAAATGTTGTGGCCATAAATGAGAAACAATGCAAATGCCAAAACCTTTCAGCCTTCAAGACAGATGTATATGTAGAAATTCTGTGTTAAACCATAACATTAAAAAACTCCAAACACTGTGAGTCTCTTAGCAGTAAGACTTGGCTTTGTTGATTGGGGCCACCAGGGATTTGATCCTGAGGAGCGACACTCTTGCTTGTTGCTGGAAGGCCTACATTTGTCAAAGAGTTGGAGAACCTCTGTGACTGTAGGAACCCCTAAGGGAAAAATTAGGGTCTTATCAGAACTGACAGGAAAATATAAGACTTCCTCATAGAAGAAAAGATTTAAGGCAGAAGAAATCTGAGGCAAGAAGTGGAACTACTCTTAACAATCATGACAATTGCAGTTTTGAAGGTTAGGCTGGCTAGGTGCCCAGAATGGGTAAACAACCCTAAAACAGTTTCACTGACAAGCATAACACAGTTTGTATGGCCTTGGAGCAAAGGAAAATGACCAACTTTTCAAAATATTTTGGCTATAGGTTTTCCCTCTTCCCTACTTTTTCCTTTTGTAAAGTAATAAATCTGTGCTCTAAGATAGTGGTGAGTTTTGATATTTCTGACAGAAACCATGAGGTTTTGACACACAGCTGTCAGTAAAAGCAAATAGGAAATAAGTTTTGCTTATATCTAAAAATCCCTTATTTAAAATATATTTCCAAAAAATAAACATGCAGTCTTCACATGCATATTCTGCATGGAGAACCTACCCAATAATTTTCCAAGATTTTGCCAATTGTAACAGTTTGAACCACTTTTTTTTGGTAACTGTAGACTTTTATTTTTCTAATATGTTTTACTAATAAGTTACCCAATTATATTTGTATCAAGACAACTTCAAACTCAATTTTACCCCCCCCGTCACACTGACCCAACATTGTTCCAGCAGATACTCTGAACTCAACACCTGTAGTTTTATGAACACACTGATCTTCACAAAATAGACTTGCTAGCACAGCTTCAGGAGCTTTGCTTTTTCTTGATGTCCTCTGTCCATCTACATATTTAACACCCTGCGTCTCTGTTGCATTGCCTTTATCCAACAGCAACCTTGAAGCAGAACTTCACCAATGCTCAGAAAAGCTTTTGACAAGGACACATAAAACCATTCACCATCCAAAGTCGGTGATACCCAGATATTGCTCCTGGGGAAGGAATCCTGGTACCCTTCTAGCTTGACCTACCCACAGCTGCTACTCCACAGCATTAGAGATCCTAAGGCATTTAGGCTCCAAATCTCCCATTTACACATACGTGAAGTAGGCCATAAGCATTTTCAGCTACAATCTGCCCAAAATTATATTTACTACCCTATTTTAATGAGTATCTTTTGTAGTGATCATTTTGTATGAGGAGTGAATAAGCAGTCCCTTGGGATCCAGTCCTATTTCTCCTTGGGACTTCTTAATTTGCTGGTTTTCCACCTCTTGATGCCAGCTCCCCACATACTCAGAATCACATAAATCACAGTACTGGCTAATCTGCATCTTTCCAAATAAAAAGAATGTCCTTTTTTCTCCTAGCATTATGTCAGCATTCCTCTTTGAAGTCCCATGGAGCTGCTTCCAATTCATACCAGAGTACAAAGATGACTGGAGCACAGCAATCCTTCAGTCGCCTTCATTCAAACCCTTTAGTCTCTTTTGCTGTTATCCATCTTTCCCACACATCCAACTTGATGCCTACTAGAACAATGCACAGCACGCTGGTTCAAGACTTGTTGTTTATGCTACTCTTGACACTTCTCTTTTTCCTGATCCCTACCATCTCAGTGCTTTATTTATTATTCCAACTTGTGCCAAACACTGAAGTCATAGTCTGAGTTTTCAGTTTACTCTCATCCCTAGCTCTTTTTCTTATTCTTTAGCTGCCTCCTCCCTTTCCTCATAAACATTAACAGGTTTGAATAACTCAGTCTTTTTCATACCTGCCACGTATTTACATAATGGACAACCGTGGTTTATTTTCCTCTCCCCTCCTCACTAAAACCTGGCAGCTCACAATGCTCAGCTCTTGTGCACTTGCACATCATCTGGGAAAAACTGGACTTCACAGTGACACAGAGGTTAAGAAATATGAAGCTTATTTTGGCTCTGTTGTGATTCCGACTCCTAGCAGCCAAGTTGCCTCTTTCAAAATGTCATTTTTAACAAAACCCACAGGCTTTAAGACTTTAATTCATCCCAAAACTACATGCAGATGAGCAGGCTCCAGCCAGCTCTCACTTGCCATGAAGCCAACATGCTAATAGAGCTTCAGCTCTGCTTTCAAAATCCTCATGACAAGCTAATTAATTTAATACTCCAGACTTCTCTTTGGCTTCAATTCACTTTCCAGAAAGACTGTCCTAGCACTTCACAATATTGTGAAACTGGTTTTTGCTATCTCAAACCATTATAGTTCCTGACAGTGTGTCTCAGGATTTTCCATGTACCAACCTTTTCCACCACCAGGGCCAGACAGATGCTATTGAGAGAGAAGAAAAAAAAACAAGGAGCGGCAGATCCCTTTGGTCACTCCACAATACTCCCAAAATGTGGTAAATAGGACATTATCCTGCTGGCAGTAACATCCTCAGAACGCCTGTGAGTACAGGATTCACCAGACTAAATGTGTAACCACAGTACCATGGGACAAAGACAAACTTTCTGAACCTCATTTAAGATCAATCAGGTTTGATAAGACTGACTTGGGGAAAACACCCTGAAGTGCATTTCTCTCTCCTCTAGTCTCCCATGTCTAGTAACAGCAAAGACATTTGAGCAGCTTTATCACTTTTCTCCAATTGGTATCAAGATTGAAATGGTAGCGGGTCCAGGGAGATTATTCTCTCTCTGTTCTCAGCACTGGTGAGGCTGCACCTCAAATACTGTGTTCGGTTCTGGGCCCCTCACTACAAGGAGGATGTTGAGGCTCTGGAGTGAGTGCAGAGAAGAGCAACAAAGCTGATAAGGGGGCCAGAGAACAAGTCTTACAAGGAGTGGCTGAGAGAGCTGGGGTTGTTTAGCCTGGAGAAGAGGAGGCTGAGGGGAAACCTCATTGCTCTCCACAACTACTCGAAAGGAAGTTGTGGAGAGGAGGGAGCTGNATGTATTCTCACCAGAGCAGAGGAGCAGAATCACTTCCCTTGGCCACAGTTCTTGTGACACAGCCCAGGAAATGTTTGGCCATCTGGCTTGTGAGCATACATTGTCAGCTCACGTGTAGCATTTCATGCAACAATACCCCCAAGTGCTTCTTGGCAGGGCTGCTCTCAATCCCTTCATCCCCCAGCTTGTATTGATCCTGGGTTTTGCTCTGACCCAGATGCAGAACCTGACACTTGGCCTTGTTAAACTTCACATGCTTAGCCTCAGCCCATCAATCCAGCCTGTCCAGATCTCTCTATAGAGCCTTCCTGCCCTTAAGCAGATCAGCACTCCTGTGCACTTTGGTGTCACCTGCAAACCTACTGATGAAGCACTCAATCCCCTCATCCATATCATTGATAAATTAAACGGGATTGGCACCAAAACTGAGTCCTGGGGAACACCAATTGTGACTGGCTGCCAATTGGATTCAGCTCCATTCACCACAACTCTCTGGGCTCAACCATCCAGATAGTTTTATACCCAGCTGTTGACCACTATCCTCTGGGTGCAACCATCCAACCAACTCCTGATCCACTGAACAGTCCGGCCATCAAATCCATACCTCCCCAACTTAGAGAGAAGGACATTGTGGAGGACCACGTCAAATGCCTTACAGATGTCCAGATAGATTACAGCCATAGCGTTTCCCTTGTCCACTGATGCAGACACTCCATCATAGAAGTGATCAGGCAGGACTCGCTCTTGGTGAAGCCATGCTGGCTGTCTTGAATCACCCCTCTGTTCTGTCTAATTGAAATGTAGTAGCATCTCTGCTTTCACCCCTGAAGGAGGTAAAGTCAGTGTAGATTGTCATTCACAAAAGAAACAAAACTACAGAATAAAAAAAGGCTTTTCCACCTAGTCTACTAACACAAGTGAAGAGTTTTGCATAGAACATGTATACTTTCTTACATGGAAGTGTCATGGCTATGCTCTGAGCTCTCGGTTCCATAGGAGCTATATAGAGAGGTTCCCACAACCAGTAATACCTAGAGGACTTGAAAGGGAGCTACAGGAATTCTTCGTTATTTAAAAAAGCATTCTCTTCTCTTCAAGAGAAGGCATGAGGGAGAGAAGTTTTTTGTGCAAAGTAACACAGGTGTGGCTGGGTTGGAAGCCCTTTTCAAGCCACATCTTACATAGCTCCCTGCAATTGTGCCAAATCTTGCTGCTCTAAGTCTTCATGCAAGGCTTTGTGAAGCTTTGTGTTCACTTTCATTTAATTGGGCTTAATGTCTACATGTTTTGAGTATTGCTTGGGGAATACCACAGGAAACCTGGCAGCAAGAACTTGAGAAAAAGGAAAGAAAAAATTAAAGTCTCTGATCCTTTGAGAAATCAGGGGACCAAACAATCATCTTACTAATCCTGCAAAGTTTAAGGGACTTCTGTCAACAAGGATCAAAATCTGGCTCCTAAAACTTATGCGTAATCCCCAAAATAAAGCTCTGTCTGCCTCTCACCAAGTGCATGAATTTCTGCCTAGAAAAGATAGAACTGACATTCTTATAATGGAAGGCATAATTAATAGTGTTTCAACAAAACAATACATGGGAATCTGGCCATGTCTCTGCTTGACTGAAAGGGAAGTCTTACAGCTAAAAATCTCAGCCTTCCTCTTGGGGAGAACAGAACAATGAATCTTGCTGCAGAGTGACATATTCCAGGCAATTACAAGAGCTTCAGACCTCAAAGCCACACTCGGAGCATGACTGGAACATAAATAGATTAGCAACTGCCAAGGACTGCCCTCCTCCTGATTTGGAAAGCATGTTCCAACTTTGCTTTTGTAGCTTTTAATGATGCACAACCATTCTCTTACCAAGAAAAGCCATTTCACATTTTTATAAATACCCCAACTGCTTTAAGTTACCCTTAGTTACTCCTCATCTCGCTGTTCTCTACAATGCTGCTGACTAAATGGAGTCACGTTTTCCAGCACATTACAGACTTGCCTTAAGCAAAGTAAACCCCATACCACTTCCTTCACTTACATCATCCTCCAGGCAGGTAGAGAAAAGATAAGACTTGTTTTGCCCTGGAGCCCTGGTCAAAACCACCCCTCACTGATCAGCAGTTCTCAGAGGAAAATGAAGCTAATTCTACATTCTGAAGTAAATTCTGTGAACACTTAATGATAACTTATGGCTCTCTCAAAAAACTTTACAAAGCAAGTAGCATCTCTAAGCCTGTTGCATTGCATGGGAAAGTGTCAGGGCAGCACAGAACTGCAAAGTATTCATAGAAGGTCACACAGCAATTTGTTAACAGAGCTACAAGTAAAACCCAGATGGGTCTATCACAGTTCTTCAGGCAACCCTGCCTTCCAACATTAAATTGCCCCCCTCCAAAGGAAAAAAAAAAACCACTAAAACCCAAGCCAAAAAAGCAACAAACCCAAACTCCTACTTCCAGAAGAGCAGTCTGAGCTAGAATCTGAAGGTGCATTGTAGTCATTCACACTGTCTACTGGATAGTGAAGGCCAGTCACTACTCAGCATGCTGGCTTTTCTGGATCTCTGCACTGAGCACAAGACTATGTGCACTTTGCACGACTGAGTATCTACCCTGAAGGCCATTAATGCCATGAGGGAATAAAATGCCTAAAAGTAGGCACAATAGTGCTTTACTTTTACAGATCCTCAAAAGTCTTTTACAACTCTTCAAAATTATGTATGCATCACAGCATTTTACACATCTAACCTGTGGGTGCCTACATAATTTTGAAGACTTAATTCATGACCCTTGCAAACACACGCTGGTCACATGAATACCTATAATCATCTGACCAAAGCATCCATTAGTCTGAATTGCAGCCCACTATTCCTACTGACCTTTAAGATCAGCACAGGTACAGAGGTTCCATATGCCTCAGACTGTGATTCCACAGTATCTAACATGAGGTGTAAGTATGACATCCTGTACAGTAGTACAAATTGCAGTGACATCTGGAGTATGCGAACACCTTTCTGTCAAATCAGTCACAAGTATATGGCGTGGCATTTATGCCAACTATGGGAAAACAAATGGTACCCAACTATCATAAAGTGTTTCCATTGAGCTGGTGGAATGTGCTTATTCATTTTTATAAGCTTTATGATATTTGGGTACATCTTATAACACTAGGAGCTCTAAAGTTGGATTTAGCATCTAACTGAAAAACAGGCTCAAGAACAAATATGTTACTGCTTGGTTTTGTGCCTACCCTGCAAGAGCTGACCATCTAAACTCTTAATATGCTTCAGTAGGAAGGAAAAAAACCCTCTTTATAAACAGTAAGCAGTGTTGTCCCAAGGGACATGTGGTAAGGCATTTATCCCATGCTAAACTCCAAAAACTTTTGAAAATTGCAGTGTAATAGCACTCGCTTCCCATTGAGCCTTAAGGTATATCCTTTTAAAATTGCTTTCTTCATTTGGTAGCACTGAAGAACTTCAATAGTGACAAAGATTAGAAATACTTGTCTTCATGATAATCAATAAACATGCTTTTTTCACCTGCAATCACATGATAAAACTTAGTCCATTTGCATTCTCTGCTACCCTACTGGTAGATGCAGAAATACTGTTGTCATCTAGTGAACTTAGAACCATCTGGCTTACATGTTAACAACATTAATATTAAATACTGAGGGTTACCTATTGAGGTGCTGAGGGGCATGATTTAGTGATTAATAGGAATGGTTGGACTCAATGATCCAGTGGGTCTTTTCCAACCTAACGATTCTATGATTCTGTATTTTACAGTTTAGGATATTCTTCAACTACCCAAATAAAACATATCCATATTCTAGTAACTAAGGCCACTAAATTGTTCTAATAAAGCCAGCTAACAGAAACTTGGCAGAGCCAAGGCCCCCCACACCTTGCTCTTTGGAAAGCTAAAAATGCGCAAGTCAATATAGCTCCTATATATGTCTGCGTTTAAACAGTTTTAAGCAGTGCTGGAAGCTACTTCCAAGGATGAAACAGAGGCCACTCATTTATGAAGAGTTCCCTCAGTTTACAGTAGATAATTCTGAAATGCTAATTAATATTCAGAAGGTGTTTCTTTAATAGCCTACTAATTGAATTAGTCTCCAGTTTTGCTCTTTAAGCTCTACTCTGTGAATAAAAATGATTAAGAGAAACAGTTCAAGTATGTGCCAGTATAGCTACCATATAAAGAAACACTAAAGATAGAGTCAATTGCATGCATTGATCTTTAATTAACAGCATCAGAGGAACTATAATCCAGACTACTGAACTAGCTATGAAAAGCCTTCATTCTAATTCCACACCAGCCACCAATTTGCTATGCATCTCCCATGAGAGGGGAAAAAGAAACACCCCTCTAAACTCTTGCCTTCCTTTTCCGCTTTAGTCTGCCTCATCTATTTATTTTTGTAGTAGTTGTAGCAGGGATGCTCTCCACATGTGTAAAACCCCACACTGGTGCTGCAGCTCAACTACTAATTGCAATTAACAATAACATCAACATCATCCAACCTATTTCAAGACAGTTATAAATCTTTAGTGTTTCTGTAACACTCAGAAACCTTACAGATAAACCACAAAGAGGCAGCCTGTGACAAGGAACAAAACCACAGAAATTATTTCCTGCAAAACTATAATGACCCATCTTTGGGCAATCCCACTCACTCCTGTGATTGCTATGCAGTCCTCAAGCTGATGACTCATGAACCTGCTTTCTTGTTGGTTTTTTTTCCAGACATCCAACTATACTTCTTGGCCAACCTCTCCAGAATGGATATTTGTTAGTAAAGGACAACATGAATAAAGTTTCTGCTGCTATTTCCTTTTAACCTTGTCACCTCCCTTCCAAGCAGCCTTAGATTAGAGCTCATTCTTGTCTGTCCTGCATTTCCCAGATGTGAGCTATGCCAAATCTTGCTGCTCTCCTCCTGTAATCACTAGGATCTATTCAGGCAGAGATAAGGATGAGAAAAAGAATTTACACTAACTTCCTCAGAGTCCCCCATGCTGGTATTCCCTTCCTTATACAAAATATTACCACCACCATTATGCTCCCATTCCTGCCACTATGGGACACAAACCTTTACATTTCTCCACAGGTTCCTGACTGGCATTTGCAAACCAAAAAGACAAACATAATCTATTGAGAGTCATTTTGCATAACACACACTATCCAACTGCACCTCATATTTTATCTCCATTCTGTCAACGTGAACGTTGGTTTTCTATTTGTTCTGCACCCACCAACATCTGAATACACCGAACCACTTATTCAAACATTGGCTGGAAAAGCACATGACCTGGGTGGCCCATTTCCAGATGGTTCTGCTATTCCCCTGTAACCTCTCAACCAGAGGCAGGAATGCACGGCTCAGTAGAAGGGCCGGGGTTAAGGCAGCTCCCTAGCTCTCGAGGAGTGCCGTATCACGGTCTGTCTGCATACCAGGACAATAAAAACCTCTACTTCTCAAGCAACCAGCTTGCCCCAGGCCTGTCTCTGCATTCAGGTATTTGGCTTTCCTTTCCCATGGTAGATAAAACACTCCCTAGAGGCAAAACATCTTAGTAAGCACTCAGCTCTTTGATCTCTGAAGCAGCTGGTGTACAGCTGCTCCCCATTACTTTTGTAGCTTTCAGGAACCTTTGGGATTTTCCAGTCCTCCCTCACTGGCAGGCACAAAGGGCACAAACACCACCAGCAGCTATCTTTCATTCTTATGTAAAAACTTTTACCTCCATCTCAAGTGCCCTGTCCAAGTCTTCCTTGAATTACAGCCCACCTGGCCCAGGCACAGCTCTTCCCTCCTAATCTGTTCCCCAAGCATGTGAGCAAATGCCTCCTCGTTCCTTTTCTCAGCAAGTCTTCCACATGCTTCAGAGTTTACTGGGGAGACGTAATACTCCATCTGTCCTTGCAGACAGTAGGGTAAGCAACAGGCTGCTGTCCCTCAACCCAGGAAAATCTTCCCTCAAGTCACAGTTTGCAGGAAATGTATTTCACCCCCCAGTTTCTCTTCTGTGCAACTTTGAAGCCCAGCAAGCACAGGAAAGTCGACCTCCTAAGAGGCAAGCACACCACCGGACCTCGCTAAGAAAGCATGGATTTGGTTAATGCAAGTATCCCCTCACAGACTCAGGAGAGTAGAGCAGCTGCGTGACTATTAACAGCACAAAATTTTCAATATTTTGTGCAGGTTTAATGAAAACAGAAAAGCCAGAAACCAACTCAGCAGCTCAAGTAAGTTGCAAGATCCAGAGACAGGATTTTAATCCCTTTCTTAGCTGGAAAAGCTATTTGAAACAACCACCTGTCACATCCCAGATTCCTGCCCTAGACTGAGTCCCCACCCAGCTCTGGGTCAAAGGCATTGGTGGCAGGAAAAGGAGAGAAGAGACTCTGTAGTGGATCCCCTGAGTGGGGATTAGGGCAATTAGTATATAAAACCCATACACAAACAACTTTAATAGGAAATCCCAATGGAACAAATGGACTCTTCGCTGCAACTGATTTAAACGGAACAGATATGCTGTACACATCAACTGTCTTACAGTATCTATCTGAGTTGTGCGGCCTTACAGAAAGTCAAGGAAAACCTTGATTTACTTGACTTTAAGAGAGGAGAGAGATATTGCTAGTCCTGGACCCAGCATCAGACCTGCCAATTTTGGTGTGGAGTCTACACAAGACTTGCATAGCTCTTATTTATAGATCCCAGTCCCAGAACTTTGGAAACTTTCTCCTCAGCCCCAGGAGTGGCTGAGACATCTGTCAAGATAAGTGGCACCAGACTCCACCCCATAACATTCTGGAACTCTGAGACATCAACCACAAAGATGATTAGAGGGCAGGAGCACCTCTGCTATGAGGACAGGCTGAGAATTGGGGTTGTTCAGACTGGAGAAGGTTCCAGGTAGATCTTACAGCTGCCTTCCAGTACCTGAAGGGGGCCTACAAGAAAGCTGGTGAGGGACTTTTAATAAAGGCTTATACTGATAGGACAGGGGAATGGTTTTAAAATGTTAGAGGGAAGACTTAGATTAGATGTAGGGAGGAATATCTTCACCATGAGGGTGGCAAGACACTGGCAGAGGTTGCCCAGGGAAAATGTGGACGCCCCCTCCCTGGAAGTGTTCAAGGCTAGGCTGGATGGAGTCTTGAGCAGCCTGATCTAGTGGGAGGTGTCCCTGCCCATGGCCGGGGAGTTGGATCTGGGTGCTTTTTAAGGTCTCTTCCAACCTAGATCACTCTATGATTCTATAACCCCTTGAGGCAGGGTCTCTGGGCTCACCATACCGTTGCTTGGGGCTCTTCCCTTACAACACCAGGAGACAACTAGGAATTGCAGGATACTGAGCTTTGAGAAATGTCTTTCCTATGGCTATGGGAGGCAAAATGAACTGTGAACCATTACGATGAGATTTCCCCAGATATCCATAAAAGACTAATCTGAATACTCACATGCTGAGAACCGATAGAGTTGAAATGCCTGCTTTTCAGGTTGCCTTCCAGAATTGTCTCAGTGAGACTATCACCCTGTACCCACCAGCATGACTGCAACAGCTACCTCATCAACGATCTCAAGGTGTTCTGCAACCCACTGCCAATTAGAAAAATCAATTCACCTGGTCCTACTGCTGCCATTTCAGAGCCAAGACCAATAGCTGCTGTACTCCTACTGGACTAGTATGAAGTACACACAAGACTTAACTCCTTTTTCTCAGTTAATAAAGGAAACAAACTTACCAATACAAGATTCTTACTTGTGGAAGACAGTTGGGCTTTTTCCAAGCAGTATGCATTACACTCCTGTGTGTACACAAGTTGTGTGGGAAAAAGTTAAATTTTACTAGAATCTCACAGAAAGATGAGAACATTTGCTGGAGCAGCTACAAACTTCATTCAACTTTTCACAAAGAGCTTTCATAAAGATTTAAGATTTTTAACTTTGTATTAACTTATTAACTTTTGCTGCAGGTGTAACTTCCAGAAAAAGCCAGTTTTTAAGAGACTTTTCCAGCAAGAGCAAAGGAAGAAATTTCTGGGTAATCATCTCTTCTGTGGCACCTGACACATGACATAAACCCTCAACAGACACTTTCAAAAGCAGACTAGTCAACAACTGAGGCCATTTGCACTCATACACAGTAATGAGCAAGCCATGTTAAACAGTTACCAGTCAAGCATCAAGCCAAGAACCTTCCCAAACTTTTGTTCAATTTGTGATCATGTGAGTATGTCTCTACCCGTGACAAGGTGGCACTTCTGCTCCTGGTAACGTACTGGCAGAATACTTTTGAAAAACAACCTAATTATTTATAAAACTGCTGCTTCATCAGAGTTGTGTTTGTGAAATGTGTAACAAAACTTGCAAAAGGGTTCATGTTTAGCAGAACTGTATGACAAACAAATACCATACAGTAAAACATCTGGGATGATTCTTTGCACTGAAGAGAGACAATAAACAGATCAAAAAAGAAAGCTTTCTGCTTTTCTGTGCCATCCACCCTGATAGGAGATCTTGATGTTTCTACAACTATACCATAACTTGCACCACCAATCCCTCACTCCATTGAGTGAACAACTTCAATTTTAGCACTATGTTGATACCTTAATGATACATATCTACTCTATAAAACAAAATACAAACACCACCCATCCCCCTTAACCTCCTAGACTACCATCCAACCTTTCATGGATTTCAACAGGAGTTAACCTGGATTCTTCATAGCTGCATATGCTTTTGGAGCTACTGTTTACTGTTAACAAAACCCAATCTGCTTCAACTGCACTGTTTGAGGGTACGTTTCCCAGAAATGTGTATGAACTAAAATGACAGTGAAAACTTAGCTCCATGAGTTGTCCTGTAAACAAGAGCCACAGGCTGCTTTTAAAAGTAGTTGGGGTGGGAGGGTCTAAGTGTGTGTGTGTGTAGGTCAATAAGAATACAAGCAGCAGCCTTTTGTTTTTTTAACAGTGATGCAACTTCTTTATGATAACAAACTGTGATCTGCAAAATCCAAAAAGCAGGTCAGTAAGCCTTCACTTTTACCATGTTTAATGGGTGCTCCTCCCACTGGATACCTCCATCTTTTTTCTCCTCCTCCCTACCAAATTATGGAGAACATATGTCAGGGTTTTTTACTTACAAACATATAGGCTGAAGTGTCTTAAACATGAATTTGAAAGTTTACATATCTTTAATGTAAAGAAAGAAAACATTTAATCCCAAGATGAGCAAATGTTTTAGCTGCCAATCTGTAAAACTTGCTTTCAAATTCCAAAATTAATTCTGGATAAAAGGAAACCACCTACAGGCAATTCCTGAGAATTTAAAGTCTCAGAAACACATCTTTTCCTTAGAGCTAAAATTGTGAAATCTTTCAGAAGACACTGTATGACAGTGAGGGAACAAAAATGCATTCCTTCCATTGTAGATCATCCCTTAAGGTTTATAAAAAATGGAAAAACATATATAGCCTCTTAGTACTTAACTTGTAACCTAATTACTTTTATAAAAATTATCTTTTTAGATTCCTATACATTAACATTATTACAAGACTTTTGTAGACTGAGCTTTATGGAGGACAATCATCATTAGTTCCTACAGCCATGTGAAGCCAGTACTCCAGATTTCTAAAAATGACAAAGTTGTACAAGTTCTCTCCTCCCTTGTGGAAACCATGTTCATTTTCTCTCCAGGAAACAGGGCTGTCTGCAAAACCATGCACAGTTAGGGTCAGCCAATATGCCAGTTTTGGTTCACCAAAATAGCAACTGCAAGGAAGAAGACAAGGTAATCAATAATGATGATTGAATAGACAGTATATTCACATATACAAATACAAAGTATAAAAAAACAATCCCTGGCACAGGTACTTTAATAAAGATTTGTTATTAACAGTTAAAAAACCTCCATCTTTAGTAAACAATAAATAAATTCAAAAGAAAATAGTCTATTGGAAGCCATTATGAAATGAAATAAGACTGACCTTTGATTATTTCTATCATACTTTTAGGCAAGGCAAACCTGCAAGTCATAGCAACTAGGAAGAGTTTTAAGTTGTAAAGCAGCTGTTGTGAATTTCCTACAGCATGAACTGGTTTTCAGAAAATAGAACATTTACTGAGAACAGTTGCTATCAGGTCAAAAAAGATGAAGCAAGGAAGGAAAAAGGAAGAAACATAGGCTATGCTTGATACAAATACTTTTACCACCAGAAAGGAAATGGATTACAAATAATCAAAGCCAGACATTATCCATTGTTCTTTAAACTAGAAAATAAAAGCCAAAAGAAACTTGTGTTCCACTCCTAGCCTAGAGAGGCTTTCTGCACGAGATTTGAAAATTGCTCAGAATAACAATCATATTCCACACAAAGACACTGTAAAGTTATCATGCATCAGTGCTACAGTCATTACCTACCAGGCACTATAAGAACTCTTCTCATAGATTGAGCAAGGAGCTACCAGAACTGGCTGTGAGTAGCACTAACAGTTGATACAGACAGATACCACACTGATCCATGATACAGTATTATCATGTAGTTTGGTAGTTAACTAGAGAACTACAGCTGCCCTAATCACCACTACCCATTTTCCTATGTTAAAACACTTGATTCAAAAAACTCACTAGAAGTTAATTCATTGTAATGGCATACTAACCTTTAAGTACCTTGTGATACTCTTTTTGATATCACAAAGGGATTTTAGTCATATTTTCGATTGGTAATTAAAAATATTACATCAGACATAGTTGGGAGCATGTGATTTTCATACACATATGAAAAATGCAGAGCTCAGTAGAGCTACTGTTTCTTAGAAATTAAGATAAAAAACAAAGTCATTACTAGAATACAATACAGGTATTCTCCAGTTTGGAGTATCCAAAACTGCTTATTGCTTTTTAATACTGATTCTAAGCTTTCAGCTAATATCCTAATTAAAAGACTTCATTTTGTATATATTACTATTTATCTCCAACAGCACCACTGAAAAGTAACATTAAAAGTGATTCTGAAAATTGGGAAGTAACATAGTCC
This sequence comes from Piaya cayana, assembly GCA_013389865.1. Taxonomy (NCBI): domain Eukaryota; kingdom Metazoa; phylum Chordata; class Aves; order Cuculiformes; family Coccyzidae; genus Piaya; species Piaya cayana. The sequence continues at coordinate 168,326 of WAAB01011057.1, forward strand.
TGTCAGCCCGTACCATAGCTGCTCCAATAACTGAATTATCTTCTCAGGAATTATGAAGCCTGTGATTGTGCACAAAAAAGCTTTTTCCACCACTATGCTGGGCTGAGGACAGCAATAGGTTGATAAGAAGCTAGATGATTTGTTGTCTCTGAAAAACAAACAAACATAGAAAACAAGTAAATAAATATCCTTCAAATCCTCTACAGTAAGCCTTCACATCAAAACTTGTACCAAACAAGTAGTACCTATGTATACCACCTAAATTAATACCAAACCAACTAACAGCCAAGGAATTAATACACAAGATGTCATGGTTCTGTGGGTTAACCTGGATAAGCACCTGGACACTACACAGCTGCTTGCTCACTCCTGCCCAGCTTGATGAGGCAGAGAATCAAAAGGGTAAAAGTGAGAAAACTCATGGGTTGAGATAAAGACAATTAAAAAGGTAAAGGAAAATCTGCATGTGAAAGCAAAGTAAGCTAAGGAATTTGTTTACTACTTCCCATTGGCTGGCAGATGTTTAGCCACCTCTAGGAAAGCCACACTTAATGTCTAACAGTGACTCTGGAAGAAAAACACTAACTCTGACCTCTTCCTGTCCTTCCTTTCCCCAGATTTTATTGCTGAGCTTGCCCTCATATGGTGTGGGATATCCCTCTGGTCAGTTGGGGTCTGCCATTGTGCCTGGGTTCCCTCCCACTCTCAGGGCAGTGCAAGAAACAGAAAAGGCCTTCACTCTGTCCAAACACTGTTCAGCCATAGCTAAATCATGCTTCTGTTAACACTGTTTTGGTCACAAATCCAAAACACCACACCACTGACTACCTAGAAAATTAACTCTATCCCAGCCAAAACCAGTACACATCAGTACCTTAAACCACAGGTAAGTTATTCAAGACTTACAACAAAGACACTAAGTGCCTAACAGACTTCCCATTAAGAATTAAGAAGGATGCACTTCTCTATTAAACTCCTCCTTAAATTAAATTGTGGCTTTCCTTACTAAAAATGTGTTTAAAGATCAAAGAAATTCAAATACTTACAAGCTAACTTGATTCAAGACAGCACCCAGCCATTCAAACAGTTCCTCTGTACTGCAGGACTCCTCTGGCTGTCCTTGGAGTTCATTACTTTGCAACACCGGACACTGCAAGTCCCTTAGTGTGCTGAATGTTATTTTTGGCTTTAGGGCCCGTATTTGGTTTTTTGAGAAGTATGACATCAGTGTTGATCCCTCTGCACCTTAACAACACAAACCACAAAGGCTGTTATTACACTCCTAAACAAGAGGAGCACCAAATACATGAAACCTTTGAGCATGTATACAAGAAAATGCAGCGTGTAAAACTGCTTATATGCCGTTATCTTTGGCAAAAGCCATAGAATCTTCAGCTTCCTTAGTTTCTTGGAAATAAAAATTGGTGGAAGATCCAGCAACTCTGTATAGCTCAGTAAATTTACTATTTAACTAGCAAGTACAGATCTGTCTACAGAAAATTCAAGCAAAATGAACTGGCAAGTAATAGAATAAAGTTATTAAGCAAGAGGAATTCAGAGTGTTCCTGAAAAGGAACACATGAAACCAAGCAGGAACACATTAACTGCTTCCCAAAACAAAGTGGTTTGCAAATGCACTCACACTGTAAATATACCCATGCCTATACATGAGGCCAAAGAACCTTTTGCCTTACTGGTGCCCATGTGTACACCCCTCCATGTGCATGCATAGGTGCTCGCTGCTGTAGAAGAGTCATGTTTGCCTCATGCCATTAGGCCATCACCAATGCACTAAGTCTAAAAATTCCTTGGACATTGCACCATGAGGAGAATATATGTGGTAGATGTAGAGATAATGGATCTCCAAGACCAGGTAAAGGGAACTAAGCTCAAATTCAGGCAGTATTCCCTCCAAACCCAGTGAGTGTCTCGAGGGATCCCAGCATCACTAGTTTCTGAAGAACTGCCTCCTAGAGACAACATGGCTTCTAGACTCATTAATAACTCCAATGGAATAAATTCCTGCAGATCTCGGGAATACTTTGCAAAAAGTGTCATATAGTGTCATTTAAATTCTCCTGGAACATGGCTTCGCCACTGCAGGAAATTTCCCTTCTGCTGCCCTAAAAGGCACACAGTATTCTATCCAACATGTCAAGTTAGTGGGTCTCCTGGTTCTCTTAACTGAGGATAAGAATACATGAAAATCCTTCTGAGAGGTCTCATCCCATCTCTGAAGACCACTAAAAACTTCTTAGGTGTGATGGCAAACATAATTTAGGAGCCATAAGACTCTGGAGGAAAATTCTTGAGTAACCTGAGAGATCACCTTTAGATAAGGTGTATTTGGAAAGTCACTTAACCATCAAGACTATAGACTCTCTTACCCACCTAGCTAAGGCGTCTGCCATCCCAGAACACTGTTTCCCCTGAATACCAGAAAAGTGAGCATGTTTGAGTATAGATTTATCAGTGACACCAAGAGGAACTCTAGGATAATCTGGGGGACAAGACTGAAGAAAGAAGAAAGAAATCAAACAATTTCTCAAATCTCACTTTGCTAGGATCAGAGAAGAGTGATAAGTCTTCAAATGCAGTATGGCTGTAACAGTTAGAGGTACCTTGAGAAAGGCTGTGTCTCTCTAACTCTAGAAAGTGCTCCAAAACAGCAGGCAAAATTCTAAAAACCTAACCTAGACTAAGCACCTAACCTAAGTAAGCATACTGAAAATTAAGAGATATTAACCAGCTTTGAGACAGTAAGATAATAGATGTGGAATCAATTCTCCTAAACTTGAAATCCCAGATAACGTATTCTATTTTCATAAAGTAACAATGGATCTCTAGGCAACCAAGAAATAACACCTTATTAATGAGAAGTCTGAAGTCCAGAACAGTATTTAAATACCACAGGAAAGGTATGTACGAACAGAAGAAAAGCAAGAACTAGACAGAGCTCACTGCAGAATACAATATCTAAGACTCACTATCAAAAATTACGGACTAAATTCCATCAGCCACATTTATTTCACCAAGGACAATTGCATGAGGATGTAGAAAAAGGAGGGCTAACCGGACGCTTTTTAGTCATCCTTCAAAAAAGGCTGTCCGAGTACCAAAGGGCACAGCGACAAAGACAGGCAGCCACTAAATTCTTGTTAATTTATTATTTTTATATTTTTAAGTCTGAAGTGTGCTAGAACAGTTGATTTTCCTTCGGTCTACTGGCATTTGTTAGACTAACAGGCTCAAAGAGCATATAATATTGCCCTAGAATTCTTAGTCAAATATGAAAAATTATACACTTTAAATGCCCACTCTATAAGAGCCCCAGGTATACTCCTAACTTCAAGAAATCTCAAAGACTACAGTCAAGATTCCAACATAACAATTCCTCTAGCTATAGCATAGCTTTCCAAGTCAACAACAACCAGGCACATTGTCGAAGTTTTTTGGAGGCCAGTGAATTTCAGCCAAAACACACTTTAAATTGTCATAGAAACAGAAAACAGAAGATTCTTTTGCTTCTGTCATTAAAGATANAAAATTGTCACAGAAATTACAACAATAGAAAACAGAAGATGCTTTTGCTTCTGTCATTAAAGATATGAGGCACTCCACATTCCTTTTTTTCTGTTCTTAGTATCTGAACCACTAAGTGGGAAAAAGATATGAAACAAAAAAATCCTGCTTTTGGAAAGTAACACAAATGTTTCAAGGTTTGCAGCAGTCCTGGCCATAGCAAGAAACACCCGTTATCAGCAGGAAGCTGAAAGCAGAACGCTCATGGAGGACATGGATTCTCTCAACAAAACACATCCCTCTTTTTCCCTTCCAGCAGAATCTACAGGATGCCTCATGTCTATTAATAAAAATCTATAAAAGCTCTATTTTTGTCAGTACTAAAGAATTATAAGCCTTTTGTGTGTTACAAGCACAAGATTCCTGTGCAGAAAGGCTTTCAGATTTAACTCCATATTCAGGAAATGATCAACCTGACCTGGTTTTTAAATATAAAAACATGAGGAAAAGGAATGCTGCTACACTGGCAGGAGCAAACGTAAGAAACAGCAGCCCTAGAGGTATTTTACTCTCCACTCAGGGTCAATACATCCAAGCTAGCTGAGCCTGAAGATTCATCACCTTAGCTGGATTTGTGTCACCATTTATGGTAGCAAGAATCTTCACTGTGACTCTTCCCTGAGGACTACAAGGACTGGAATTGCAAGCTTTTAAAAAATTTCTGTATAACAAACATGGAAGTATCCTTGTTGTATGATTGGTACTTGAAAAGGGGGAGGGGAAACGAAGGACTTAAGTGAAACACGGGACACTGCTAAAGCAGCTTGTAAGCACCTTTGTTAGACCATTAACTCCCTCTCAGACTTGGTCTTGAAGGGCCAGGAAAAAACACATCAAAATGATACACAGCTATGACCAAGAAAACTATTTTTTTGGCAGTACAGATTCCTGCAATTTTTGTCAATTTTCTCTAAATGTTACATACCTCTTGATATAGCCTGTTCTGAAGTAAGATAAATAACTGAAGACTCTGGAAAATGACCCTCATAGGAAGAACAATATTTTAATACCAGAAGAAATGTTAGTGTAATTAGAAAACAGTAGATAAATGAAAATTACAAGGTGATTTGAGACAATACAAATTCTTATAACAGTAACTTCTGCTCTGCTCCAATCTCAAACAAGTACTTCAGAACAAAATGATAAAATAGTAGACTGCACACGCATCAGTGTACACAGCACGTGATAGAAACAGAGACTCTATTTATGTCCTATAACTACTGATGAATGTTCCCCATCTCAAAAACTACACCAAATCTGTAACTTCTGTGTTTTAATTAAAAAGTCTATATTAATCATGGTTATGTATGGCACAAATTGATAAAGAAGAGGCAACACCATCAAATAAGAAAATTTGCATCAGAAAGCCTGTGCAAAATAGAGACAAGGAAATGAAGCAACTAACATATCTCCCATGAATCACTGATGTGTTCCTGAACTGAAATGTTCTGCTGTGTGGGAAGTAATACACACTACTCTTTACCAAACAACCCAATAAAACAAACAAAAATCCAGCCAAACACATTTTAATCTGTCTTTTCTCTCTTTTTTAGTGATTTTGAACAATTACTAAAGAAGAGTAAACTGAAAATATTTGAACTTCACAGCCACATTTTAGATTTCCATTTAATTCTTATTACCTGTACTATGCCAAGCCATCAGAAAATCAAATTCTAAAGGTTTCTTTTCTTTCAAGGCCCAAAGCACTCTGTTATGTTTCTTGCTATCAGGGTGAAAGCTGGAATCAGCCAAGTCAATAGTTATAACTGCAAAAATATACAGAACCAACAGTTACTGAACTGAAATAAATTTTTAATATTAAATTAAGACCTAAAAGAACACAAGGAAATAAAAGAATGTTACACTTCCTTTTCACATATACAACATCTTTATGAAGTATTTGATCAGGCAAATATGACTCTCCATTATGTAAATAAATATTCGCCTCCTGCTGTCCTTATTTTGATATAATCTGGAACTGCCTTCTAGTGACTGGAAGAGCAGATTCCTTTCATAATGGCAGTCACAGAAGTCCCAAAGCAGCACCTTAACAATATCTTGGCAATTATACAAGCTAATAGCACTAGAAAAGTTAGAATTTCTAAGCTACATTATATGGTATTGACAATTTTTCAACTGTTGTGGGTTTTTTAGCTGACTTGAGCCCAGGGTAAAAGTTACATTTCCTTTTTCAGATGGAAATTTCATCATACATTTTACTTTAAAAACTAAATAGTAAAATGACGTCCAATTTTTCCAAAATCCCCATTGCAGATAATACATTTTCCCTTCTGAAGTTTTTATCCAACTGCCTATCAACTACTGAATGTTCTAATAGATCTGAGATGACATAGTGTTCACAGTTTTTAAGAAATTATTTACCAAAAAACCACACACAAAAAGATCATACTGTTTACTCTGCAGCTGTTAAAAATCACGACTTTTTACAAGTACATGGTATACGGAGACTTCCATTTTAAATACGTCAAATGTAATAGAATCTTCCCATTCAAACAAGCAACCTTGAATGAAGCTCTTCACTGTTTTATAGTGTACAAATTTTAAGCTCTACTATTAGTTTAGCATTTTCCCATTTAAAACAGAAAGCATAAATAGTATGCAGAGTATACAAAAACTCTCAAGTCCTATATTGCTCCAGTATAAAACACCACAATGAAAACCAAAGAAAATGAAAATTTTATAGAACACCCCCCAAAAGAAAAAGAAAGAAAGAAAATTACACATTTGTTTCCTTATAGCTGCTTTATTATTTGTACAATAGACAATAACCAAGGAGAGGAAAGTTTCAGCATTGCTAGTTTAACATCCTAATAAGGCACTTCACAGGCAGATCTGAAATAAACACTGTTAACACAAAAAAAATACTTACTATATCTCATTACTTTTTTGCCAGAATACCGAGAAGGGCGACCTTGCAATCCAAGTTCTTCGTAAGTATCCTTATCCACTGACAGAATTAGTTTTCCTATAAATGAAACAAACTTCAATGCAAACAATCTTCTACTTAGTTCCTTTTAAAGTCTTCTGATAACTGTATACCTTATACAATAATAAGTTTGGATCAATGCTATTATTGATTTAAGCCAGTCTCCTTAGTTCCAGTCAAATGAATCACCAGATTAACCCTTAAAAAAATGTTAGAACTCAGTTACACTTTTCTTATCCAAGAGGTCCTTATGAACTAGAATGAGTAAGTGTATTTTCATTTCTGAGAAAGTCATAGCTTTTTTACTATACTACCTCAATTTATCGCCTCAATCTTTCCCTGACTTGTCCCCTAGCATTTCTTGTGTCATTAGTTAAACACTACATTACACTAGGGCCCAACTTAAACATGCATGTGTGCACTGCTCAGCTAAACATACAAAAGCAGTTCCTCCAACTCCAGTGAGACTACTCACACTCAACAAACTATGCTTTTTAGTGATGAAAAGATATGTGCTGAAACAACTCCACTTCCAAATTCATAAATCTGGCAGGTGCCACTTGGTACAGCGTTTCACACAACAGATCTCATGAGGTTCACACAGGCCCACTTCTCCAGCCTGTCCAGGTCCCTCTGGATGACATCCCATCCTTCCAGGGTGGCAACTGCACCACTCAGCTTGGTGTCATGAATAATCTGAACTTAGTTATACTGTGACGGGCACCTACCACACTGCAGCACCTTTAGGCTAGAGGGCTGATAGACCAGTTTGGTTTTTTATTGTGTCTGATATACTGTTAAGTTGAAATAAGATGACATATTTAAAGCCCAAGATAGCTTCCTTATTTTCTCTGCACCTAAAATCCCACCTGAGATGTAACGTTTCGTCATAAGACTGGGATGGAACTGCAACTGGGTATTCTAACACATTATATAATTCTCAAAGAATATTTAAAAAGTGTTCCTAAGCAGTGCTGATAGAATTTGTACCAAAAAGTAAACTGTCTTTAAGATCAGTAAGAAAAGAGAAATTGGAATGCAATGTTTTCACAAAAATAATCCTCTCTAGCAACTGCAATTACAGTTGAAGCACTGACAATGTCATACTACAAGCAAGTGAAGTGGTCTTTTAAAAAAAAATTCTTTTAGGTGAAACAAATAATTTAACAGCATGAATGAAAAAAATAAGTTAATGAATATTTTTCCAATTCAAACACATTTCTAATAAAGTTGGCAAGTACAGTGAGCATTACATTTTCAACTTTACGTCACCCGAAATTAAAAAAAAACCAAAATGCACACCCCCAACCCAATACCAAAATCAATATGTATGTCTTACTAAAACCAAAACAAAACATACCATTTGGCAGTAGAGCTGCAGTATTATCTTGATCGATTTTTGTATTATAGGTTAGTGCGTAGCACGATCCTTTAATAGTAAAGCAGAAAACGATGAGATTACACAGTCTCTAAAGACATACCTCACAATATGAAAGAGTCACCTCAAGATAATCAAACATGCCAAATGCCCTTTGAATCACAGTAAACCCTTGTGTTTTCATCAACTTTTTTCCACCTTCTCAGGCAAAAATTGCATTTTGTTACTATGTTTATAAACAGTGGGACAGCACTATTTTAAAGGACCTGTAATACAAATAACATAAGGAACACGTCCCAGTATGAATATGTTTTCTTTCCACCTCCAACCTACCCCATTCAACAAATAGAAAACCCCCATTTTTTTCCCCGACACATTTCAATTATTAGCTTACATGAAGACACGGTGAAAGATGCTCACATTGCTAAATACATATTGGAACATTATCTGCNCAACTGTTGTGGGTTTTTTAGCTGACTTGAGCCCAGGGTAAAAGTTACATTTCCTTTTTCAGATGGAAATTTCATCATACATTTTACTTTAAAAACTAAATAGTAAAATGACGTCCAATTTTTCCAAAATCCCCATTGCAGATAATACATTTTCCCTTCTGAAGTTTTTATCCAACTGCCTTTCAACTACTGAATGTTCTAATAGATCTGAGATGACATAGTGTTCACAGTTTTTAAGAAATTATTTACCAAAAAACCACACACAAAAAGATCATACTGTTTACTCTGCAGCTGTTAAAAATCACGACTTTTTACAAGTACATGGTATACGGAGACTTCCATTTTAAATACGTCAAATGTAACAGAATCTTCCCATTCAAACAAGCAACCTTGAATGAAGCTCTTCACTGTTTTATAGTGTACAAATTTTAAGCTCTACTATTAGTTTAGCATTTTCCCATTTAAAACAGAAAGCATAAATAGTATGCAGAGTATACAAAAACTCTCAAGTCCTATATTGCTCCAGTATAAAACACCACAATGAAAACCAAAGAAAATGAAAATTGTATAGAACACCCCCCAAAAGAAAAAGAAAGAAAATTACACATTTGTTTCCTTATAGCTGCTTTATTATTTGTACAATAGACAATAACCAAGGAGAGGAAAGTTTCAGCATTGCTAGTTTAACATCCTAATAAGGCACTTCACAGGCAGATCTGAAATAAACACTGTTAACACAAAAAAAATACTTACTATATCTCATTACTTTTTTGCCAGAATACCGAGAAGGGCGACCTTGCAATCCAAGTTCTTCGTAAGTATCCTTATCCACTGACAGAATTAGTTTTCCTATAAATGAAACAAACTTCAATGCAAACAATCTTCTACTTAGTTCCTTTTAAAGTCTTCTGATAACTGTATACCTTATACAATAATAAGTTTGGATCAATGCTATTATTGATTTAAGCCAGTCTCCTTAGTTCCAGTCAAATGAATCACCAGATTAACCCTTAAAAAAATGTTAGAACTCAGTTACACTTTTCTTATCCAAGAGGTCCTTATGAACTAGAATGAGTAAGTGTATTTTCATTTCTGAGAAAGTCATAGCTTTTTTACTATACTACCTCAATTTATCGCCTCAATCTTTCCCTGACTTGTCCCCTAGCATTTCTTGTGTCATTAGTTAAACACTACATTACACTAGGGCCCAACTTAAACAATTTGGTTTTTTATTGTGTCTGATATAATGTTAAGTTGAAATAAGATGACATATTTAAAGCCCAAGATAGCTTCCTTATTTTCTCTGCACCTAAAATCCCACCTGAGATGTAACGTTTCGTCATAAGACTGGGATGGAACTGCAACTGGGTATTCTAACACATTATATAATTCTCAAAGAATATTTAAAAAGTGTTCCTAAGCAGTGCTGATAGAATTTGTACCAAAAAGTAAACTGTCTTTAAGATCAGTAAGAAAAGAGAAATTGGAATGCAATGTTTTCACAAAAATAATCCTCTCTAGCAACTGCAATTACAGCTGAAGCACTGACAATGTCACACTACAAGCAAGTGAAGTGGACTTTTAAAAAAAAATTCTTTTAGGTGAAACAAATAATTTAACAGCATGAATGAAAAAAATAAGTTAATGAATATTTTTCCAATTCAAACACATTTCTAATAAAGTTGGCAAGTAAAGCGAGCATTACATTTTCGACTTTACATCACCCGAAATGAAAAAAAAAACCAAAATGCACAACCCCAACCCAATACCAATATCAACATGTACATCTTACTAAAACCAAAACAAAACATACCATTTGGCAGTAGAGCTGCAGTATTATCTTGATCGATTTTTGTATTATAGGTTAGTGCGTAGCACGATCCTTTAATAGTAAAGCAGAAAACGATGAGATTACACAGTCTCTAAAGACATACCTCACAATATGAAAGAGTCACCTCAAGATAATCAAACATGCCAAATGCCCTTTGAATCACAGTAAACCCTTGTGTTTTCATCAACTTTTTTCCACCTTCTCAGGCAAAAATTGCATTTTGTTACTATGTTTATAAACAGTGGGACAGCACTATTTTAAAGGACCTGTAATACAAATAACATAAGGAACACGTCCCAGTATGAATATGTTTTCTTTCCACCTCCAACCTACCCCATTCAACAAATAGAAAACCCCCATTTTTTTCCCCGACACATTTCAATTATTAGCTTACATGAAGACAAGGTGAAAGAAGCTCACATTGCTAAATACATATTGGAAATTATCTGCCATAACCAATGTTGTTCTTAAAAATACAAGAGACATGCTGTAAACTTGGTGTACAAATATCAGACTACTTCCATAAAACTCCTGGGATAAAAGCCATTAAGGAGAGCAAAGGCAATTAGAAAAATAGTCCACAGGTCCACATTTTGAAAGCAATGGATCTCATGTTTCTCCCACATGTTCTTTTCTCTTCTCTTTTCCCTTTAAAGCTTATTTTATTTCCCTCCCTGACAATCATCTGTAGGGTACAATATTTATCATGAGCCAAATGAGTGGGGTCTGCTCAATGAAAACAGCACGATCCAAGTATGCAACAGTGCAATGGCTGGGCAGAGGCTGCATGTTTCTTGATATCCTCTTTGTTCTTAATGTTTGAGGATGAGCTGCTCCAGCTTCATGAGAGAAAAAGAAAAAACAAGCATATTTTTTCTCTTTTCCTCTTGCCTGCTATGGAACACAGTTAACAGAGCTCCATGCCAAAATGTGAAGGAATGAGAAAGGGAGAAGAGAGTCAATTTCTGCAAGAATCTGCACAAAGATGAGGTGTAGATGAAACAAATGTGAGGATAAATAGAAGCCCTCTTGATACGTGGCTTGCAGAATTAAGATGGAATAGGAAGAAACGGGGAGGGAACACCCCTAGAAGTTCTGGACCCAGTGGGGGAATATAAATCTTGATACACCATAAAGCAGAAAAAAAGATAAACAAATTAGTACAGAATCTCCTCAGTATTTTCCCTTCTTTCACAATATTGTTCAGAATAAATAATAATATATGGATTTTTTAATTTAGGGATATGAAACAATATGTTCTTATGGCATCTGTCCTGTTCCAATTTCCTCCTTACCTTTCTTTACAAAAGCATCGATGAATTCATGGGTGACAAATTCATGAACTGATAAATTCTTCACCAGGTAATACTCCCCAAGATCTGCAATGGTACTTTTCAGTACTTCAGGCAGTATGCCACATTCAGGGATCAAAAAAGATACCTGTTAGGAACATATTTGAAATTGAATTATATCCTAAAACCTCTTCTGGAAGAAAACTAAGAAATACAAAAGTCATTGGTATCTTATGCCAAAATGAGATGAAGAAAAAATAGTATCAGGCTATTTTTTTCAAGACATATCTATTTGCAGGAACTCTTCTAAGTATAAAAAAATACAGTATTGGGATGGGGAAGTGTTGCATTTTACATGCTATAAAATACCATTTGAGGTGTTAGGTGAAGGTGTAATTTTACACAGCACGAGTTAACAAAACACCTTGGTTTACATAATTATAAAATTAGCTTGAGGTCACACTGGAGCATTTCCTTCAGCCCTTGCTGCAGGAAGCAGTTATAACTAAAAATCATAGAATGGTTTGGGTTGGAAGGGACTTTAAACATCATAGAGTTCCAACCCCCATGCCATGGGCAGGGACACCTCCCACAACATCAGGTTCCCCGAGGCCCCATCCAACCTGGCCTTGATCGCTTCCAGGGATGGGGCATCTACAGCTTTCCTGGCCAACCTATGCCAGTGCCTCACCACTCTCACGGTGAAGAAATTCTTCCTTATGTCTAATCTATATCCTGCCCCCTCCAATCTAAAACCATTCCCTCTCACCCTATCACTACATGCCCTTCTAAACAGTCCCTCCCCAGCTTTCCTATAAGATCTCCTTGGAGCCTTCTCTTCTAGAGGCTGAATACCTCCAAACTCTCTCAGCCTGTCCTCATAGAAGAGGTGCTACAGCCCCATGATTATCTTCATGGCTCTTCTCTGGAATCTACTCCAACAGTTCCATATCCTTCTTATGCTGGGGATTTGAGAACTGGACACAGTGTTCCAGGTGAGATCTCATGAGAGCAGAGCTGAGGGGGAGAATCGCCTCCATCAACCTGCCAGCCATACTGCTTTGATGTGGCCCAGGATATGGTCAGTGTTACTATGAACTTCACAACAGGCAAATCTCTTGTTAATTCAGAGCCAGCTCTCTCTCTGATCTTGCATTTGACAAAGGCTGCAAAGAGAGGTAGTTACATAAGAAGACACATCCATTCAGCACAAATCATGGTGACCACAAGACCTAACAGTGACTGGAAAAACATTATTTGAAAAAACCCACGCTATCAGGGGGATGTCTGAGGGATGTCCTGTCTAACTTCTAAAAAATACAGTTACTTGGATGAACTTAACTCTACTTTAGCTTAAATAAAAATATTCCACGTTTTATCATATCAACTACTTCTTGTGTCACATATTCTGTAACTTTTCAAGGGCTAATTTTAATGCTGTTACGAACTTCAGCCAAATCTCTTGCAGATTTGGAGCTGGCTCCAGCTCTGCCCGACCTTGCACTTAAGACGAGGAAAGGCTGCCAGCAGAGGTGATTACAGAAGACACATCTGTTCAGCACAGATCACACTGAACACAAGACATAACAGTGACCAAAAAACCCACTATTTGAAACAAATCCACGTGATAATACTGGGACCAGTGCTGTTTCATATCTTCATCAATGATACTGACAGCAAGATTGAGTGCACCCTCAGCAGGTTTGCAGATGACACCAAGCTGAGTGGTACAGTTCCCACACTGGAAGGACGTGATGTCATCCAGAAGGACCTGGACAGGCTGGAGAAGTGGGCCTGTGCGAACCTCATAAGGTTCAACAAGACCAAGTGCAAGGTCCTGCACCTGGGTCAAGGTGATCCCCAATTTCAATACAGGATGGCAGATGATGTGATTGAGAACAGCCCTGCAGAGGACTTGGGGGAGCTGGTTGATTAGAAGCTTGACATGAGCCAGGAATGTGCGCTCAGAGCCCAGAAGGCCAAACATATCCTGGGCTGCAACAAAAGGAGCGTGGCCAGCAGGTCGAGCGAGATGATTCTGCCCCTCTGTTCCTCTCTTATGAGAACTTATCTGGAGTATTGTGTCTCGTTCTGGAATCCTCAACATAAGAAGGATATGGAGCTGTTGGAACGGGTCCAGAGGAGGGTTACAAGGATGATTATAGGGCTGGAGCACCTCCCATATGAGAACAGGGTGAGAGAGTTGGGCTTGTTTGGCCTGGAGAAGAGAAGGCTCCGAGAAGATCTTATAGAGACCTTCCAATACCTGGAGGGGCTACAGGAAAGATGGGGAAGGACTGTTCAGAACGGCTTGTGGTGACAGGACTAGGGGCAAGGGGTATAAACTGGAGGAGCAGATTTAGACTAGACCTAAGGAGGAATTTCTTCACGATGAGGGTGATGAGGCACTGGCACAGGCTGGCCAGGAAAGCGGTGGATGCCTCATCCCTGGAAGTGTTCAAGGCCAGGCTGAATGGGGCCTTGGGCAGCCTGGCTCTCCATTACCTTAAACCAAATCCTCCCGCTCCCGGTGACGGCGCCCGCACCCCTCCACTTTCCCCTTTCCCGCCTTCCCCCCCCACTCACGCCGCAGTTGTACGCGTGGTCCCGCACGTGCGCCGCGTGTCGGGAGCGCTCGTGCCGCACGTGGCCCCTCTCGCAGACCAGCAGGTGCCGCGGAGCCTGCCGGAGCCGCTGCCACGGGGGCACCGGCATCCCCGGTCCGAGGAGGAGGAGAAAGGGGGAAGGAGGAGAAAGAAGCACCACCCGGCAGCGAACAACCCCCAGAAAGGGAAGAGGAGAGGCGGGGAGAAGGAGCCGCGCCGCCAGGTCACTTCCGCGGGGATGGGCGGTGTCGGGGGAGGCACCGAAAATATCGGGTCTGTAAGGCTCGTTGTGGAGTTTCAAATGTTAGTGCCTGGGCGGCGCGGGGGAGCGATCTGCGTCAGTCACGTGCAGCGAGCTGGGACACTACCTGTTTCCCATTTACACGCATAGATGTAAATACTCCCAGAAATCTTGCAGTTCTGTTACTTTCCAAGGTCTAATGTTAATGTTGTTATGAACTTTGAAGCAGTCAAAACTCTTGCTAATTTGGAGCTGGCGCTGCCTGTCTGCTTGACCTTCCCTTTGAGATATGAAGAAACTCCAGACAAAGATGGTTGCAGAAGACATACCTGTTCAGCACAGATCACACCGCACACAAGGCATAACAGCGCCTGGAAAAACACTATTGGAAAAAAAAAACCCCGCTACCAAATGGACAGTCTGTCTAGCTTTTACAAAAAAGCAGTTACTTGGATGAACTTTAGCTTAAAATATTCCACTTTTTGTTATAGTAACTACTTCTTGTGTCACATATTCCATTACTTTTCAAGGACTAATTTTAATGTTATTAAGAACTTCAGCAAAATCTCTTGCAGATTTGGAGGTGGCTCCAGCTTTGCCTGACTTTGCCTTTGAGATGAGGAAAGGCTGCCAGCAGAGGTGATTACAGGAGAAGACACATCTGTTCAGCACAGATCACACTGAACACAAGACATTGTCATCTCCAAGGAATGAAGAAAGCCTGAAAAAAACAGTGTTTTAAAGGGAATGTGTTATCAGAGGGACGTTCTGTCTAACTTTCAAAAAAATACAATTGCTTAGATGAAACTTAACTTGGCTTTAACTTAAATCAAAGATATGCCATTCTTTGTAATAGTAACTCCTTATTGTATCAGAATGTGTGTTTGGACTCTGTGATCTTAAAGGTCTTTTCCAACTGAAGTGATTCTGCAATACTGCACTGCTCCCCGATACCTGCAAGAGCAGCTCTCAAAGCACACGCATGCTTTTCACTATCATGAACTGTGGCTGCAGCTGCCGCACCACAAAACCCACACGGGTTTTGCCACCCTGGAACAAGTAGTTGCCCAAAAGTGCAAAGTCCACTACTAAGCCCTGTCCTTACGTGCCAAACCTACCCATCTTTTAAATACTTCCAGAGATAGTGGTCTGCTAGATCTCTAAGCATTTTTGAAGTAATAGTTGCAATTTTGCAAGACCATGAAGATTCTTGTGTCTCCTCTCCCTCTGAATGGGAATGCTGAGGTTAGCCAGCATGGTGTGGAAGGGCCATTGGATTGGGCCCTGCCTCTGATGTGTCCTCACACTGCTTGTGCTGTACATTGTATATTTTATATAAAGCATGTACAAAAATCTCTTCTACCTTCCTGCAGTTTTTATCTTTCTTGTTCCCTAGCTTCCTGACTCCTGATTTAATTCAAAATGGTACCAAAAAACTTGCTTTGTATTTGCTGTTTCTGTACACCGTACAAAGCTGTATGTAACCTTGCTTAAAATACCACTGAAGTCTGTACATCACAAGTCCATCAAGCTGGCAAATCTGACACTCAGTTTTGGTGCCAGTTTGATGACAGCAGTTCTAGTGATCTCAGGCTTGCCCTAGGCAAATCCTGACCTGTTGTTTCTAGACATGATGCTCGATGTTAATGTTGAGGGCTACATGACTGATTATTCCTCTTCCTTAGTTGGTCAGATGCCAGGGGGAAAGTCTGTTTAATATAGATTACTACAGGGTATTTGTTTAGTATAGAAAATCACAGGTTATGGTGAGGTCATTTGTTCAACAGCTGCAGTTGTTACACAGATATGAAACATCCAATTCCTATGGTCTTCCTTGTTCACCATCTATGTATCTTGTGGCTTGATAACGTAACTTGAGCACTCTTGTTCAGTACCTGGTCCGTTATTGGATGTTTGGCTGAGGTAAATAGGCAGCAGTTTGGTTTTTCTGGATCTATATTTCCAGTCTGGTAAATTTATGTTATGACTCCAGCTTCAGGCATTGATACACCCGGGTTCTGCTTCTAGCACAGACCACAGTTTTCTGGTGCTCTGTCTATGCTTGGGTCTGTCTGATGTTGCTGCCCCAATAGCTATACACAGCTAGCGGTGTGAAAAGGCCAGTCCTTGCAAGGTCTGTGTTACAGAACTGTGCTTTCCCAATGGAAGAAGGGATGCTACTAATGAGTTACTAATTTAGTGCTTCTGGCTTGTTAGGCTGATTCAGACCTACTCGTTCAGGGTGTGTGCTTTCTAAGTGCTTGTTTACTGAAGTGGCATCAAGATGTGCTGCTCTACTCTCCATGACTAGTATCCTCCAGTGCGTGAGACTGAGATGAAGCTACACATCATGACGTCACTGGCTCATTAACTTTGGTGGAGGAGGTCTGAATTCAGCATTTACATTGCCTGCACAAATTGGAATTATTGGATTATTATGAAGAATCCCTAGGTAATCACAGCAGACTTCTAATTTAAAGAACACAGACAGTAATGGGAAAAGCACTATGTGAGTAATGTTAGTTATACCCACAAGCAGAAGCCTCTGTGCACAGATGAGCATCACACTGAGATGATCAGAAAGCCTGTTCTGCTAAAGGGGTGAAAAGTTCAAGCTTCTGATCGATAAGCCCAGAGATCCAGAGATGAAATTCGACTACACTCAAAACAGCCTGTGAAGTTGGGGTTTCGTTGTGGTTTTCATAGAATCACAGAATCACTAGGTTGGAAAAGACCCCCAGGATCATCGAGTCCAACCATTCCTGTCAATCACTAAACCATGCCCCTCAGCACCTCATCTACCCATCCTTTAAACACCTCCAGGGAAGGTTTTGTTGGGATTTGGGTTTTTTTGTGAACTTCTCTATGCAAATACAATTTACACTTTCTGCTAGGGGTACACATGGGTAGGAAAAGAAATGAGATTAAAATATTTTGGGAAAGGGTCAAGAAAGTCAAGATTTGTGGTTGCATTTTCAGTCATGTCAGTATTTTAGGGATTTTGGCAGGAGTGTTGTTCACTGCAGCTCAGTGGAGCGTTGAAGGATTCACATCACTTTTCTATTAGTTTGGTTCCTATATCAGGCAATTAATTTTATCCCACCCTTACACTTGGTTGTCCTGTTATAGGGTATGTGGGTTTTAGAGAACTCCCTGAGGACACAGAAATACATTAAAAAAAACCCCAAAACATTTAGCAGTCCATTAGTCCATGCTATAACATAATATCCCTATCTTTAGATGGGCTGTATATATCTATGCTAATTTTTGGTAAATGCTAACATTTTTATAGTGGTTGTTACGGTTTTCTAAGTAATTTGGTATGGGTTTCCTGTATATTGTTTAAAAAAGGACATTTTAAAACTGCTAGCAATCTTGTTATCAATCTGTACTTAATTTTTCTGGTTATATCAGTTGGTCTGTCAAGATATACCAGCTAAAGGATATGCAAAATTTGCCTTGGTAATATCCTTACAGCATCTTATTTCTGGTAACATTAGTGCTGCTCTTGAAGTTCCAGCAGATCACACTGTTCCTTTAATGCACCATCATGAAGATACGGAATCCAAAGCAAAGAGAAAATAAAACCAATAATTTCCTCCTGTGCAAACATCATTTTTTTTTTTTAAATGTTGTGCTGGAATTTAATGTTCAAAGTAGGGAACATTTTCTCTTAAGGTCAGTGTAGAGTAATTCTTCCCTGTCACAGCTCAGGCTTCCAAAGTGCTCCAAGGAGAAGATTTGCCGTTCCCACCAATAAATCACTAGTATTTCCTGCACCTGCTATTGTGCAGTCCTTTGCATGTTAATGCATATTGTTAATAAGTATTTGGATTGCAAGACCACTGATATTTTACCCCACTAAACCGTTTCTTTTACAATCCCCAAGTCATAGAAGGTCTCAAGCTGGACTTCACACTTCTGCAAATTCGCACGGAGCTGGCTGCAGGTGTTTTGACTGAGGATGGGCAGCAAAGTTTTGCCCTGCAAGTTCAGCGCAGTAAAATTTCAATCATCCTTTTGCAGTGCACCATGAAAGTCATGTGGTTTGTTTGTTTCAAGTACAGAGAAGCAGAAGACTGTGCCAGCAGAGGAAGAAAGCCAGAGAGAGAGGAAACTATGCTGTCAGCCAGCTGGAAGCCTGTTTCTCCACGGCTGGATGGCAGCTTGCCTTAGTTACTCAGCCTGTGCACAGGTAGTAAAAAATCAGTCACTGGAGTGCCTGATTTCTCTCTTCAATACTAGCTATGAAAGCAAGCAATGGGAACTGAGTAGTAGTTTAAAATAACTTAAGATTTTTTAAACAGCTACGTGTTAGAGGAAAGGGCAGCATTTTCAGGAGGATCTAAGGACTTAGGGAGGAAAGTAGCATTATCAGAAGTGCAGGATGCAAGCTTAAATTTAGAATTGTACGTTTCATATCCATGCACTGTCAAAGACTGTAGTTCAGAGAGTAGAACTGCTAGGTCAAGTACTTTGCTACATGTACAGAAAAATCAAGGCATGATAAACACCTACTCAGGCTGGAAACAGCCTTCACACTAGGGCCACGGAATTGGGGAAGGGTTTGGAGGGGAAAATTGTGAGGAGCGGCTGAAGTCACTGGGTCTGCTCAGCCTGGAGAAGAGGAGACTGAGGGGAGACCTCACTGCGCTCTGCAGCTTCCTCACACAGGGAGGAGGAGCAAGTGCTGAACTCTTCTCTCTGGTGACCAAAGGCAGGACCTGAAGGAATGGCAGGAAGATGGCAGGGGAGGGTTAGGTTGGACATTAGCAGAAGGTTCTTTCCCCAGAGGGTGATGGAGCCCTGGAAGCTCCCAGGAGCTCCCAGGGAAGCAGTCACAGCCTGATAATATTCCAACAACACTTGACCATGGCTCCACAGGTTGTCTTGTGCAGGGCCAGGAGTTGGACTCATTGATCCCTGTGGGTCCCTTCCAGCTCAGGACATTCTATGATTCATTCATTTCTGCAAGAGTCAAAGTTTTAATCTAGAAATACACTAAAATAGTTATTCTAGAAAACCAAGTTAAGAATGATTTCTTTTTTTTTTTTCACGTGAGCCTGTTTCAATGTACTTATTTTGGAGTAAAACACCTCTTTCCCATTTAACTTAATTAATTTTATTAGGATTAAGGATACTCACATACTGAGTTATTCATGTATTAAAACATGGACATGACTGTGATAGCCTCCCCTATTATAAGTTACTTCCAAACATATGAATTAAAGTTTCAAATCACTTTCACTTAAAACCTTTTAAAAATGCTATTCTCTACTAGCAGGCTGCCCTTATTATTCCATTTCATATTTTTAGTGCTTGGACTCTTGTAGACTACTCCTGTATTACTCAAGCAGTACTTGTACACTGGTGTTTCGGAGCCAAAGTGTGGTATTTTCACAAGCTGCACTGAAGTCACTATGTGTATCCCTGGGTCATTCAGAAAGCATTCTCACACTGAGACTTAAATGAGAATTCAGACTTTAAATTTATGTTTCCATTTTAATTTTTTATATGTAATTATTTGCAAAATTTTTGACATGATGTTAAAGGAAGGCCATAAGCACCTGTAATTCTGCATGCTGTATTAATACAGTTCATTTTGGACACAGAGGGAACAACAGTAACAGGGGATGAGGAGAAGGCTGAGGTACTAAATGCCTTCTTTGCCTCAGTCTTTAATCGCAAAGAAAGCTGTTCCCTCTGTGTACAAACCCCGGAACTAGAGGAGCAATATGAGGCTCCCATGGTCCAAGAGGAGGAGGTCAGAGCCTTGCTTGCTCAGCTGGA
>WAAB01011057.1:189456-200605 GCA_013389865.1 Piaya cayana
GGAAAGGGTCATTAGGCACTGGAATATGCTGCCCAGGGAGGTGGTTGATTCGCCTTCCCTGGGGGTGTTTAAGTTACGAGTAGACAAGGTCCTGAGGGACATGGTTTAGTGTTTTGTGGGAGTGGTTGGACTCGATGATCCAGTGGGTCTCTTCCAACCTGGTGATTCTGTGATTCTGTGATTCTGTAATAAGTTTTGAACCATTTCTCTCCAGACACCTGGAAGCTCTTGTGTGAGGCATGAATTTCATGGAGCCCTTCAAGAGAGGGGCAAGGAACAGGAGCCTGGCTACCTTCATGTAAAAATCTTCAAGGTCTTTATGTCACTAAAAATATCCTTGTCCCCACCCTCCAACTGTGCTTGGCAGCAGCTGATATTAAATTGAATCCAATGATCAATGGAAATAAGCTTTATTCAGGAAGTATTGCAAAGACTTTGTGAAGGGTAACTGTCAGAATAAAACCATGCATATATATGACTATAAACACATGATAGTATATGAGGACACAGAAACATATGTAAGAGTATAAACATATGTGTGTATATATGACTTGAAACCCACCTATGGGTGTAACATGATCTTTTTCCTCTCGTACCCATGATTTTTAAGAGTAGAAGGCTCCCAAGCACCTTTCCAAGAAGAAATACACAGTAAAATGTTGTGTGAGCAGACTGTTCTAGTCTGCTTTTCTTTTTATCTCATTCTTCCCCTGCATGCTTATGCATACAGTCTCATTTACTGTTGTGGTTTTTTTCTTACTTCTGTTATTTAGCAGAACGACTTTAAGGTCTTCCTGTTTCTTGTTTTAAATCCATACTTTGAATTAAATATTAAAAATACCACTTCAAAGTGCGATTCGGTCTGTGAATTTTGGTTTAAATGTAACTTTTACTGAATTTAAAACAATTCTGTTTCCTATAAATGCAATTCTATCCAAACAGCTGGGCAAATGTGAAATTTAGTCCATTATTTTTTCTGTGCATAAAGTGTTTGAGAAAAAAAATTGAAAAAAAGCTGTCACTACAGGTCACATCTTTACCTGAGGCCCAAGAAGCTTCTGTATCATTTGATACAAACCATGTTCATGCAAACAAGTTGCTGATTGCTATGATGGGAAAAAAAAATATATTTTTAGAGGGTTTTTTTTTTTGGTTGGTTGGTTTTGTATTCTGACTGCTAGTAGTTTATGTTCAGGTGAACTTCTTGACAAAGTTGTTGCTACTTTTTCTGGACAATTATGTTAGAGAACAGACAAGCCTTTGTACATGTCTGGAATTCTGTTTTAGATAAAAAATATGGACAAGAAACTGCACCATCCATTCAATCAAGTGAGCAGTGACATAGGACAATCAAGTGACACAGGATCTCAAATAAGCTTTTAGACTTCACTGGCTGCCTGGAGCATTAGACTTCTCTGTAGAATGAACTGAAAGGTCACCACCTCACTTCTATTATCCACTGTACTTAAATATGAAAAATAAAGAAAACAAGTTGCATCTTGTTGCAGTTCAGTGCCAATACTTTATGGGTCTTCCTGTTATGAAATATAATCAAGAAATTATAACTACATGGATTTGTTTGTAAAACATAATGATAAGACATCCCCTGAACATATGGCAGGAAAGAGAGATAGAATTCTACAGAAAGTCATTAATCTCCAAATTTGAAAGTAAGACAGGTTTCACAGTTAAATAAAAGCACTCTGCATTTGGCCAAGATAAACCTTTTATTCTTGGAGTGAGAAGGAAGCAACTTCTGTGGGGAATGGATGCATCCTTCTTGTAGCAGGGGTGAGAAATGCCTTTTTTTTCCTCACTTGATGGGACAAGTAGAAAACAGGATATAAAACTAAGCAAAGTAAAAATACCGTCTTCAGGATAATGGGTAAAAAAGGAAAACTGTGAAGGAAAGAAAATTATTATTGAAATAGGTCTTTGAGGTAATTTAAATTAATTTAATCACTGAATCCATTCAATATTCAGAATGAAAATTAATCCATTGCTTTTAAACTCTGGCGCAGTTCATTAGTTCTTTCTTCCCCTTTGGCTGTTAAGCTGCTCCTCCTTGTGACTCTAGCCCAATTAATAAATCAAGGTAACTAAGGGCTCCAAATTTTGGTTCCCTAAGACTGGCCTGGCTACTCTTGATCGTGTTGAGTGATCCTGAGGTCTGTAAGTGAGATGCTTGGTTTGAAAGGATCAGGTTATATGATTAGGAAATTGTGATTCACAGGGGAGAAGGACATTTGCTACCAGAAAACAATTTGTAATTGAGGCCGTACAGTCTATGATTTACTTAGAAGATTTGAAGTTATATCCTGCGGTTGCTTACAGCAGCCTAAGTTTGGAATTATGCCTTTAACGTCAGCAAAGTTATTCATGGTATAAAACAACATGTCCAATGTGAGTGGACTGTGACCTACTTACTGCTGTTGGGAACAGAATAATGCAGAGCAGTAAAAACTTTCTGTTCACTTTAATTGTGCTCATGCAGGGTGTGAATGGTAATGATTCTTTTTCAGGAACATCTTTGTTTTGAAAAAGAAGTGTCTTCTTTCAAATGGATTGTTTTTGAACATTACAGCGTGGCTTCTTCTTGAAATATTTTCAGAATGAAGTGAGTTGAATCCTTCTGCTTCACCAAGTGAAAAAAAATAACTCCATTTTGGCACCATTAGGTTGCATTTACAGTCTGTCATATCATAGAGACTTTAGAAATCACAGAAGTAGCAGCCTTTAAATGTCTCGTCAGTTTGGGAGTAAAAAGACATGAGAGACGTGGGATTTGTCTTTTTCTTTTAGTTGGATATGAAAATGGAGACAGAAGCAGAGTAGCAGTAAATTAGTAGTCCAGATACTGGCAAAGGAAACATATTTAGCTAAACATACACTTAAACATTTACAGTATGATATTGTGAGCTATAGATTATCTGCAGATGGCTCACAAATGGAACTGCCCTGAATTGTGCCAAGCCAGTACTGGGAACAAAGACCCTGGAATAACTGTATTAAGGTTGCAGTCCCAATTCATGACTACAAGAATCATTATAATATTCTTTGATAAGGTTTTAATGTCACAATCACATACTAGTTATATGGCTGGAGGACTTTGACTTTTTTTGCACCTAATTGCAAAGAATCCAAGGAGTGAAAGGATAGTCCTGCCATGGAGGCAACTGATTTTTAGCCTAAAGGGACTAAATTTTATTGCTACTCCTGACATAAAGCACCTAGCAATGCTATCTATACAAATTGCTTAAACTAACTTGGTTGCCTATTGCATGTTTTCACCCTCAGAACCCAAGCAGCAGATTTCTGAGGTACTGAACACTTACAGCTCTAGCTGAAATAAAAGCGAGCAATGCTCTGAACCTCTGTAAAATCTTACTTACTGATAAGCAACCTCAAAAATCAAGTTACACACTTGCAAAGTGAGCACTTAGAATTAATGGGCACTTTGTACCATTATCTCTCTGGAGCTCAGCTCTCTAATGGTAAAATTAGGAATACATAATCTTATAGTAACATATTGTTTCTGAAGCTCTTGGAAGATATTGTGATGCTGAGCACTATGGAGGATCCTGTGAGGAAATCCGATCACATCTCCAAAATGGGACTGGAATACTGTTCAATAAACAAGGCCTACAGCTACACATTGAGCAATGCAGAGAAAAGCAATGACACTACCACTGAGTAGCTGTCTCTCTTGTGTGCTTAATGAGACAGTCCTGAGGGGGAAAAGACCTAAGAATGCATAATTAAGGGGTGTAACCTAAATGATGCACTCAAAAATGCTGCATTAAGGTGACAAAGGCAATGTGACTTTGGGCAATTTCTAACATTGGTGCTCAAATCTGTATTCTCAACATTCTTTTAACATAGATTTTTTTTTTTTGGTGGGTAATTAATACTAACCTCTGCTGTACTATTCAGAAAAAAAAGTAACAATGCATTGATTTGATGAAATGCAGCATATATCCCCACTGAAATGTGGGCACTACAAAAGAGTAAACAAAGCATAAATTATTCCCCTGCATTTGTTGGACAAGGTTTATCTGTGTTTAAGATTGCTGTTAGCACAAACTTTGGCTAGACTACTGGGATTAGTCTTTGAAGAAATTACCATGAGTTCTTCATTGAGCAGTATCAGACATGAGTTTCTACATTAAACTAGGCATAGACCTTCAGTAGCTAAATCTAGTATTATTTTGCTAATTAGTTTTAGATTTTATCATGCTTATAACATTTCATAACATCAGCTTGGGAGAACGTATGTCCCAATCCTGCTAAGCTGTGACTTTGCTGAAATGAGTCAGATGGTGCATCTACACAGGTATTTACAATCAAATCTTTGCTAAAATAATTTGTAGGCTTAGGCCAAATAATTTTACTTGACCATCAGCATCACTTCAGTTTGTTCAGCAATTCTTTGCAAATATCCAGTACAGGAACTGGTCAGCTTGATGTTTGTTTTACCCATTTTATACGTTGCAAATACACTAGAACAGTGTAAGACTTTTCAATGACAAGAAACACTCTCTTTTCAAACAAAATTGCTACTTGTTCACTGAAGTAAGTTACTTATAAAAACAAGTTACTTATAAAAACAAATAACTGACAAATGGCTTGTTTCCTTACCGTGAAACACTGCAAAATTTTCTCTAATACCTCTGTAAACTTTCCATAAACTTTTACATGACAAATTAAGTTACAACCCTGACTTCACATCACACTCCCCCTCCTCCTTCATCCTCTAACTAATCATTCCTGCCTTCTCTTGCCTGCATGCCAGGCTGCAGCAGGTCACCTCTTGAAGTGTGTTAACACACTCTTATTTTTAATTGGTGATCTGTTTCTATCCCACGTGAGTACCCTGACAGGATCCTGTGTGCCTTGTATTGAAAAGTTTCAGCTCTGGATTGCTTGAAATTGAAGTAGTGATTTTAAAGTGTTTTCTGATTTTAAAGTGTTAGACTATGCTTGTTCATTTTGAAGGACAGGTACTTCAGTTTTTCATTTTGTTGCTGGAGAAGAATGCATTTGCGCTTGAACGAAATTTAAAAGTAATTACGAGCACCCAGGCCACCAGGTGGAGCTTTTTTTCTGCCTTTCCTTCTGCCGGTGCTGAAGCTGTGGGACTGAATTCAATGGGACTGTAGAACGTAACTATTTATAGTCAATGAAATAGAAAACTCTCTTTTTTTTTTTACTTCAGCTGATGCAGGACTGAGCATTCCCTTCATTCATACATGGCTGTCTCAGTGGTTTTTATTTGTATACCATTGAGGATAGCTATCATTGTGCTAGTCCTTTGCTTTTGCAAGTTCAGGCTGTGTCATGCAGTCCTGTTTCTTGTTCACGCATTTGAGAGTTTTCTAGTATATAGAATAATGCTAGAATATTACTGTAATATTAAAGTAGCATGTATTTCTGCTCTTTTTTCCCCTACTGTAAAAACTATTAACATTCTTTAGAAATGCAAATCTCTTTGTTCAGATCTATACATGATCTATTTTATTCACTGAAATTCAAATCTGAAGTCTTCTTTTTATGCTTTGAGCAGTATTATGTTGTGTCATTACATACCTAGTTGCTCTCTCTCTCTCTATATATATACACACACACAAACATATCAGCTGAAGTTATGATGTTCATGAGTCATGAGAATCAATATATATGACTGTGATAAACATTCTCTTACACGATATACTATCAGGTACCTGTTTTGCTATCCACAATCATCACTTAGCAATTGAGAACAAACTGTAACTGAGGTGGTTCTGGGAACTGCAAAGAGACAGGGTTCAATTTATTCTTTTTTTGACAGTTTGAAAAACTACACATTCAAGCAAATAATTTTAATTTATAGAGCAAGATTACTTGGAAAGCCTAGTCCCCTGTTTTAACCAGAGTGAAAGAAATGAGAATGACATATGACTTACCTGGTTGTGACAGCTGGACTGAAAAGGTTGGCCTGCATTTGCCAGGAGTTATTAGAACAGTGTATACTGCACAACTCTCTTTCCCCCAAAGACAGTGAGGTATCAGAGTTGATGAGGTCAGGTTACCATTCAATTATGCCACATCAAGCATGATTCTAATGATCAGCACAGGCTTCACCAGCCAATGTCATGAAGGTCCTTCTGACCAGCTGGCCAATTCTGTTGTCCTAGGAGAGTCCAAATAAGTTCATGCCACTATTGATTCTGAGTGAGCTACACGCCTTGCTCCTTGTGACAAAGACAAACACAGAAACACAAACCAGAATTAATGTGGGTACAAGTTCATGTCGTTTTCCATTTTCACATCTCATTTCCAATGGGCAAACCCCTAATGTCTTAGAGGGAAAAAAGCTCTAATGCTTTGGACATCAAAGGCTCATGTGCTAAAAACTCAACAAGCCGGTTCAGAGATACGTTGTTTAGTCATTTATGTTTTATATACTTCCTAGGAGTGCATTTTGGAGGGTAATTCAAGTGTTTGGAATTTTGCAATGTCCTTAGTCAAGAGATAAATTCATCTTCCATCTGAATTAATTTCCTTATAGATCTTTAAGAAGACAATGTTTTTTGCTTTCCAGAGGTAGTCTGATAGGTGTCAGGGCAGAAGAAAAATCCAGAATTTTAAGACAGACAAGAAGAAAGAAAAAAGTTGTTATGTTAATAGCCCAGCAAAAGTTTTAGGGGGTAGAATTCCCTTTATATGAGACTATTCTGGATAAGATGGAGCTTCTTTCTCACTGAAGTCCAAAGCAATATAGTAGCATAATGTAGGGCAAGATTTCGATCCAAATCATATATTTCCTGGATTACTGAATAAATCATGTATATATATATATATATGTATATAGACATAGAGGCTTTATATGTAGGAACCTGGACCCTAGTGTTCATCAGAAACATTTGGAAGAGATATTGTTCTGCAGCTTTCTGGAGATCCACATTAAAACAACGAACAAACAAAACAAACCCAGACTTGAGGAAGCAAACCATGGATCACTTACCAGTGATTAGTGCATTCGTTTTTTTTTTTAAAATGTCATTCAGTAACCATTTTAGGACTTGGGTGCTCCTGCAAGTTGTGTGTGTTGAATGCAGAGTGGGGACAAGGTGGGCAGCTGGGAAACAGGGAGGGGGGAAGTGAAAGAAGTAGTTGCTCTGTATAGTTTATGACCTTTAAATAACTGGTCAAGGCTCAGGGAATGCAAGAAGCCTCTTGACTGTGAATCTGCTGTCTGTCTCTTGCTAGGAAATCCCTCCGTTTTTATCTCAACATTTTCTTTAATAACAAATGTGGAAAATAGTACTTAGACATCCAAGACGCAGGTTGCCCTTTTCTTTTAAGTGAATCCACTTTGAAATACCTAAGAGACAACGCTGAATGCCTCCCTAACTAATGTCCCCTGGCATAGTGTGTCACATGGGTGAACACTGGTTGTAAAGGTTTATCTGTTTTTTTTTTTCCTTTCAAAATGGTAGCTATCAGTTACCACTTAAAATCTGACTTCCCATTGTGTGCCATTAATTGCTTCATTTCAGTTCCCATGCAGTGCAGATTCCTGCTTTTCCTTAATTTCTGTAATCCATAGTCCTTTTTGCAGGCCTGCCTCCAAGAGATATGGAATATGTAAGAAATGTATATTAATTGCCACAACATTATTTAACTCTTATCAATATTTACAGTAAGTTTCTCTTTTTGCTGTCCCTTATTTTACTTGGACCTTTCACATTCTTCTGTAATTTCTAGCAGCCCAAATGGTTTTGCCTTATCAGCAAATGGCATTCCCTTTCCTGCCTAAAACATTTCTTAATGATCTGGCAAGCTGAGAAAGCAGGGATTCATGGAATAAACACCACATGAGGAAGTAAATGCTGGTTTCTCTGTTTCTGTTTTCCTCACCATAAAATAGATATTACTTTGAGAAGGTAAAGTGGTTTATTTTTTTCTAAGGACTCTTGACCATATTTTGAGTGCTAGGCACCATTACTTACACATCATATGTTAATTTTTCTTCTTTCCAGCTTGGGAATTAGAGGTGCCACAAGCCTTGAAGCCATGAGGTCTCATTTCCAAGCACAGGGAAGAAAGCCCCTGCATCGCAACCTGTTTTGATCAAAGTGATGCTAACAGCAGAGTGGTCCAACATTGCCATCCAGTGCTTTTTTAAATCAATCTGCAGGTCAGGAGTGCAGCAAGCGAAACCAGTGCCTTCCCTGCTGACAGTCATGTGCTTGGAAGACCATTTTCCCCTCCTTCTTGTGCTGCATCACAGACCTCAGTGGAGTAAGTCAGGAGCATATAGCTGCCTGGAGGAGAAAGATCTGGGGGTGTTGGTCGACAGCGACTGAAGATGAGCCAGTAGTGTGCCCAGGTGGCCAAGAAGGCCAATGGCATCTTGGCTTGTATCAAACGGCGTGACCAGCAGGTCTAGGGAGGTTCTTCTCCCTCTGTACTTGGCTCTGGTGAGACCGCTCCTTGAATACTGTGTGCAGTTCTGGGCCCCTCACCACAAGAAGGATGTNTGCCCAGGGAGGTGGTTGAGTTACTTTCTCTGGAGGTGTTTAAGGCAGGGGTGGACAAGGTGCTGAGTGGCGTTGTTTAGTGATTGATAGGAATGGTTGGACTCGATGATCCAGTGGGTCTCTTCCAACCTGGTGATTCTATGATTGTATGATTCTATATTCTGTGGTCTAGTACTGTTAAATTAAGGCTGCTTATTACAATGACCTTAAAGGGCAGCACAACACCTCACTTGGACCAGAGCTGGCAAAGGGACGCTCCTGCAAAGAGTTCAGCTGACAGCCTGGTGAACGTGGCAGCTTGCAGCAGATCGGTGGTGCCGAGCAGTTGATGGCAAACTGGTATTTGTCATATTTTCCATTAGCACAGCTGGTGCCAGGGAGAATGCTTGTCCTTTGTTTCTCTCCTTGCAGTGCTCTAAACTGAAGTACTAACAACTGTCAAGTGCTCAGCCAGAAGCTACAGGATTCAGATTTTTTGGCAGTTCTTAAGTAACTGTTCGAGAAGCAGTTAGAACGTCCTCACGGTGGTGTCTGCAAAGGAAACTGTTTGGTTATGTTTCTGCTGCTCTGACATTCTTCTGTGAGATCCAGACTGCACACTCAGTTGAACTGCACTGTATTCACTCATGTTGGGAGGCTGCTTTCTGGCAACTTAGACTGATACTAAAAATAAAACAAACCATCAAAAAACAAAACAACCCTCTGATAAATCTGTGGAGGGAGTGTATTATTGCTTCAGAAAGTACCGTGTTATTTGCATTTTTTTAGAGCTTCTTCCATGAGAAAAAGAATGGAGGGGTTAAAAAATCTAATATTTTTGCAATAATCCATGCAAATCATCCCCCAGACAATAGCAGTGTCACGAACAAAGTATAGAATTAAGTTTAGAAAATCCTCAGATATAGATCTCACCATACTAATAATGTTATCGGATTATGAAGAAGCTGTTTACTACATCATGCTGAAGAAATACAACAGGAGGATTCTAATTATCTTTATTTTTCTTTTAAAGGTTTTAGATTTCATTTTTCTTGCTTGCTTTTTTTTTTTTTAAGTGGAGACTTTGAAGACATTCTGACCTTCAAAAAGGGTGTATGTGCCTGTGCCTCTGAGCCTTTGGACTTGATTTTCTACAAGCAGAGTACTGCCAGTACCAGGTGTGGGTAAAATATCAAAGAATTGTCAAATGCATTGTGTGTTGGAAGGGACCTTTACAGGTCATCTAGTCCCACCACCCCCCACAGGAACAGGGACAACTTTAAGTAGATCAGGTAGCTCAAAGCCCCATCCAACCTGATAATAATTTTAAAAGTGAATGCCTTTGGCGTTCTGTTACCTTTGGGGTTTTCTTCTCGTGCTCGTGTCTCAAAGCTTTTCTCCGCAGTTAGGGTGAGTGGAAACCAGTTTTAAACGTAAGAGCTAGGGGGTGTCACAGCCTGGGAGCTGCAGGAGGTGGACCCTGGTGATGGGCATGGCTGCAGGACTAGACCCTATCCTGCAGGGACATTCTGAAGATGGGTAGATGAGATGCTCAGGGATATGGTTCAGTAGTGGACAGGTACAGTTGGACTCAAGGATCTCAAAGGTCACATGATCATAGAACTGCTAGGATGGAAAAGAGCTTTGAGATCATCAAAGACAGATGTACCTGTCCACTACTAAATCATATCCCTAAGCACCTTATATACCCATCTTTTCAATACCTCCAGGTGCAGTGACTAAATCATATACCTAAGCACTTCATCCACTTGTCTTTAAACACCTCCAGGGATGAGGACTCAACCACCTTCCTGTTACAATGCTTGATAACCCTTTCAGTGAAGAATTTTTTACTAATGTCCAATCTAAACCTCCTCTGGTGCAACTTGAGGCCATTCCCACTTGTCCTGTCACTTGGGAGAAGCAACCAGCATCTGCCTTACTACAAGCTCCTTAAATCAAAGAATAGTATGGGTTGAAAGGGACCTTAAAGATCATCAAGTTCCAGCCTCCTGCCATGGGCAGGGACATGTCCCACTGGATCAGGTTGCTCAAAGCCTCATCCAACCTGGCAGTGATCACATCTTTTCCACCCAAACGATTATGGGATTCTGTGACCCCGGGGGATGCAGAGGGGGGATGTGCAGGGGGATAAGAAGGGGGATACGGAGAGAGGATTTGGAGGGGGCTGCGGAGAGATGATACTGGAGAGGGGGATGTGGAAGGAGGATTCAGAGGGGGATGTGGAGGGAGGATTCGAAGGGAAGATTCGGAGGGGAATGTGGGGAGGGGATTCGGAGGGAAGATTCGAAGGGGGCCGTGCAGAGGGGATACGGAGATGGCCGCGGCGGGGGGGACGCCGCAGGCCCGGCGCTGCCTCTACCCTCCCGGCCAGACCCCGCGCCCCCGGCAGCGGGAGGAGGCGCGTGTCCGGCCGCCGGGTCCCGCCCCGGCCGGTCCCGCCCCGCGGGGCCGGGGAGGCTCCGGGGCCCGGGGAGGGGGAAGGGGGCGCTCCCCGCCCGGCTCCCGCGCCGGGGGCTCCGGATAAAGCGGTGCCGTCCCGGGCGGCTGCCGGCACCGGGGCGCCCCGGCATGGCGAGCCCCGCACACCCGCGGCGGGAGGAGGAGGAGGGGGAAGAGGAGGAGGA
>WAAB01011057.1:200731-239927 GCA_013389865.1 Piaya cayana
GGCGCCGAGCGGCTGCGGCGGCAGCGGGTCTGCCTGGGGCGGCCGCCCGCGCCCCCCGACCTGCGCGGCACCGTGCGGGTGCTGGGCTGCCCCGGCGCCAAGGAGGTGACGGTGCGTTACACCTTCAACGAGTGGCTCTCCTTCGTCGACGTCCCCGCCCGCCCGCTGCCCCCCGTCCCCGGGGCGGCCTCGGACCCGCTGGCCGAGCGCTACGGCTTCGCCCTCTGCGTCCCGCCCGGGCTGGGCGAGGGCTCGGCGCTGCACTTCGCCATCCGCTACCGCAGCGCGCAGGGCGAGTTCTGGGACAACAACGGCGGCCGCAACTACACCGTGTGGTGCGGCCCCGCCGCCCCCCGCCGCTGAGACCGGGGGTCGCTTCGCCGTGCCCGGCGGGGTCGCTTTCGTTTGAGAGGACGAGGAGACCGAGTGGTGTGGGCTTTCCCTCTCGTGAAGTGGACTTTGTGAGGTCTTGATTTGGGCTTGGCGTCGCTCACCGAGTAGTCAGAGATGCACGGAGCGCTCGTGTGGAAACTTAATGGCGTGTTCTCCACAGAATTTAACCCGGCGTCCCAGTTTTCCCGTTCTTGCACCCGTGTTCTCCGCAGATTTAACCTCGCATCCTCGTTTTCCCGTTCTCACATCTGCGTTCTCCACAGAGTTTAACTGATCATCCCAGCTTTCCCATTCTCGCATCCGTGTTTTCCACAGATTTAACCTAGCATCCCGGTTTTCCCGTTATCGCATCCATTTCAGAGACATGGTGTGCTTTGCTATTTCTTTAGTCCCACGGACTCCACACTGATACGGTTCGCTGTTAGGAGCACCTGTCAAACTCACCCCACCTTTGCTGTGCTCGTGGCGGCTCTGATCAACAGGCAGTTGGCTTGGATCTGGCTCTGGACTGGGTGCCTCTGTTTTTTGTCATTCAGCACACTTGGATACTGCTCCCCGCCTTCCCCAGACTTGCGCGTAGATTCCATCTGGCTAATAGCAGCCAACAGGGACTTCTGCAAACATTTTTGCTTAAAATAGACTGGTGAGATCCTTCCACACAATGGACAGTTATGAAACCGGGACAAAGGAGGAGTTAAAATATTTGCTGATGCCAGGTTTATCGAGAGAACTTTGTTAACACCTTTGAGTAATGCACTGTAAAGTGAAAGACGGTGTCTGTCTCACACACAGTTCTGTATTTTCAGACCTGATCTGGATGACCTTCTCACCGAGGAGTGACAATGCGATTTAGAGAGGGTGTCTTCAGTAATGAATGGAAGAAAACAAGTGCCTTAGTTCAGCTCTCCTTATGTTACATTTTGCACCACATTTCTCAAGTATTTATAATTTATTCACCTTATTTTGCTACATATTTTTCAATATTTGTATGTTGATGGGAAAGCGGTTTACTGAACACACCGTTGGACTGTTCTATAGTCTTCACTCTTGCATTGCAAGCCTAGAGGTTGACTACGACTGATGTCCCAAGTCCTGAAATTAAGCAAAAGGTACCAATGAAAATGGGTTTGTAAGAATAAAAAAAGCTTTAAAAAAAGTTAAAAAGCTCACCATTCATATCTTTTTGNGAAGGGGGCGCTCCCCGCCCGGCTCCCGCGCCGGGGGCTCCGGATAAAGCGGTGCCGTCCCGGGCGGCTGCCGGCACCGGGGCGCCCCGGCATGGCGAGCCCCGCACACCCGCGGCGGGAGGAGGAGGAGGGGGAAGAGGAGGAGGAAGAAGAAGAGGAGGAGGAGGAGGAAGGCGCGGCGGCGGGCGGCGGCTGCTGCGGGAAGTGCAAGAAGCGCGTGCAGTTCGCCGACTCGCTGGGGCTGAGCCTGGCCAGCGTGAAGCACTTCAGCGAGGCGGAGGAGCCGCGGGTGCCCCCCGGGCCGCGCAGCCCCCGGCCGCCGCCGCCGNTCCGCTACCGCAGCGCGCAGGGCGAGTTCTGGGACAACAACGGCGGC
The DNA here is from genome assembly GCA_013389865.1 of Piaya cayana. Taxonomy (NCBI): domain Eukaryota; kingdom Metazoa; phylum Chordata; class Aves; order Cuculiformes; family Coccyzidae; genus Piaya; species Piaya cayana. The sequence continues at coordinate 202,688 of WAAB01011057.1, forward strand.
CGCAACTACACCGTGTGGTGCGGCCCCGCCGCCCCCCGCCGCTGAGACCGGGGGTCGCTTCGCCGTGCCCGGCGGGGTCGCTTTCGTTTGAGAGGACGAGGAGACCGAGTGGTGTGGGCTTTCCCTCTCGTGAAGTGGACTTTGTGAGGTCTTGATTTGGGCTTGGCGTCGCTCACCGAGTAGTCAGAGATGCACGGAGCGCTCGTGTGGAAACTTAATGGCGTGTTCTCCACAGAATTTAACCCAGCGTCCCAGTTTTCCCGTTCTTGCACCCGTGTTCTCCGCAGATTTAACCTCGCATCCTCGTTTTCCCGTTCTCACATCTGCGTTCTCCACAGAGTTTAACTGATCATCCCAGCTTTCCCATTCTCGCATCCGTGTTTTCCACAGATTTAACCTAGCATCCCGGTTTTCCCGTTATCGCATCCATTTCAGAGACATGGTGTGCTTTGCTATTTCTTTAGTCCCACGGACTCCACACTGATACGGTTCGCTGTTAGGAGCACCTGTCAAACTCACCCCACCTTTGCTGTGCTCGTGGCGGCTCTGATCAACAGGCAGTTGGCTTGGATCTGGCTCTGGACTGGGTGCCTCTGTTTTTTGTCATTCAGCACACTTGGATACTGCTCCCCGCCTTCCCCAGACTTGCGCGTAGATTCCATCTGGCTAATAGCAGCCAACAGGGACTTCTGCAAACATTTTTGCTTAAAATAGACTGGTGAGATCCTTCCACACAATGGACAGTTATGAAACCGGGACAAAGGAGGAGTTAAAATATTTGCTGATGCCAGGTTTATCGAGAGAACTTTGTTAACACCTTTGAGTAATGCACTGTAAAGTGAAAGACGGTGTCTGTCTCACACACAGTTCTGTATTTTCAGACCTGATCTGGATGACCTTCTCACCGAGGAGTGACAATGCGATTTAGAGAGGGTGTCTTCAGTAATGAATGGAAGAAAACAAGTGCCTTAGTTCAGCTCTCCTTATGTTACATTTTGCACCACATTTCTCAAGTATTTATAATTTATTCACCTTATTTTGCTACATATTTTTCAATATTTGTATGTTGATGGGAAAGCGGTTTACTGAACACACCGTTGGACTGTTCTATAGTCTTCACTCTTGCATTGCAAGCCTAGAGGTTGACTACGACTGATGTCCCAAGTCCTGAAATTAAGCAAAAGGTACCAATGAAAATGGGTTTGTAAGAATAAAAAAAGCTTTAAAAAAAGTTAAAAAGCTCACCATTCATATCTTTTTGTTTGTTTGTTTGTTTTCCTGTATAGCAAAACCTAACAGGATACTTCCTAGTTTTGCAGGCTGGCGGTGCCGCTAGCCTGATGTACCCAGAGGGCATCAAGGGGGTCATGAGTGTGCCTTACGATAACCAGGTTTGTTGATGCTCTGTAATGGGCATTTAGGGCTACGGATGAAAATGGTTGTTGTCCTACCAGAGCCACAGGGCAAATCCCCCTGCAAGTATGCAGTAGCCTTTTATGCTCTTGTAATAAGCACCTTGTGCAGAGCTGCGATGTGGGGATGCTTTACTAGCACGGGTGGAAAACAGGCAGCTTCTGGTTGAATTTTGCTCCGGCTCTTCTGCGGCTTTGACTCTGCTTGTTTTCTGCTGATACGGTATCTCAAAATTAGGATTAAGTTTTTTTGGATGAAAAAGTAAGTGGAAAATTGTAAAAAGGCAGAATATGTTCTGACACAGATATATGTTCTTCGGCAAGACAGTGGACAATTATTTTCCTTCCAAAACACAGCATATCCTGAGTTTTCTCAGGTCTTCATTTCCTGTGATGATATAAAACATCTCAAAGCTCATTACGAGCACCACAGAAAATTTTTCACCTCTATAAAATTCCTTATACTTGAAAGTAAGTCTTTGGATAACCTGCCTCTTGAAAGAGATGGTACAAAATTGAAGCACAGGGCTCACTGGGGAAAAGTTATGAAGCATAGGGAGCTTCACATTAAAGTTCCTGCAGTTTTGCAAACATGCACACTGCTTCTGAAACACACCCAGCCCTCCCTCTCCACTGAAAACCCATATGTCACCATAGCATGACAATATGGTCAAATATAAAGAGGGATTCAATTCCTTAGTACTAATCTCTTTGAAAATGCACAGTAAAAGTTCCATGCACATGAGCAGAAAGAAGTTCTTGTTGTTCTCCAAGTTACATGTTAACTCTTGCCAAAAGTGTGAAAGGTTTTAAGAAAGAGTAGTGAAATCTGCTACTGCCCTACATAAGTTTTTTTAAAAACTATCGTGCTTTACAGGATTACAGGATATTACATGGAATAATCTGGTATGAATTTGCCTTTACTCAGATAAATTGTCTCAATGAAATAGCATGCTCTTATGCTGGTACGTGATGGTAACAGCATTAAGACTGATGCTTCATCAAAGTACAATGTAGTATTTGTGGCTTCTGGACCCCGTTCCTTATTCTGTGATTTGTTTATTAATTGCTTCAGAGAAGAAGTAAACTTTGCCAAAAAAGGGAGGGGAGAATTTAAAGGAGTGTCTGTATTCTGATGGCTGTGCCTGGGCAGAGTTGCAGAGCTAGCACCTTCAAGAATCCCAGCTGGCTGTGCTTTTCGATAGAGGGCTAGAAAGGTTCTCTGGCACGTTGTAAACTATGATTAAGGGGTGCGAGACATCCACTTTCAGAACATGTAACATTTACATGTTCTTTTCAGACACATTATGTGAAACTCAAACACAAGAAATTATTTGCTGAGATTAAACAGTAAAATGCTTCCGAGTGCTTCAGAAAACCAGTGCCTATCTAAAGTCCTGCGAATTGTAATAATTAAAGCACAACATTTTTTGTGTGTTGGTAATAGGCAGAGTGCTCTTATTAAGAATTACTTTTTGTGAATTTAAAAAAAAAGGGGGAATCTCTCTCAGATAAGGATCAAACATATTCACTTTTAAATAGACGTTCCGTTTCTGAGCTTTTATGATGTTACAGAAGCATCGATTTCCAAAGCACATTTCAAAGACTACCTACACACAGTTCTCTATTTTCACAGATGAGATTACTGGCAGCTACACAAATGCCAGACCTTACCGAAGATTACATTGGGCAGTAGTGTAAAAATCAGATCTGGACCATGCATGTGCTGAATGCTAGCAAACCTGCATCAGCAAATCTGCTGCTTGTGGTTATAGGTTGAGATACATGGCATTATTACAACCTTATAACCTCAAATAAATATACTCAAAATGAAGCAGCTAAGTGAAGCACTCTTCTTGATTGGTTGCATTACTGTTAATGTAGTATTTTATAAAGATTCAGAGATCAACTTTTGGAGGATGTACTCCTAAATGCCCTCCCTCCCTGAACTTAAGAGATGATAAAGCTTTGTTAGCACTTGGAAAAACTCCAGCTGCAAGATTTTCATTTTGTGCATATTTTCTTTTTCCCTGTGGATTAAGGGCTTATGGGAGAAACGGCTGCCAAATGGTTTAAGGTGCATATAAACCCAAAAAGTTTAATATAGGTGGAACTTTACAGCACTCAACTGTGAAGGACATCAAAGTTAAATCTTCCTTAAGCAATTTTTTGCCGCTTACACTTGCATTTAAATTGAGATTTAAATGATTCAGAAAAGGACTGTGAAGCTATATTTAGTTTAGTGTCATGAAGAGCTGCAAACCTGCATGCAAACTACTTCTGTTTTATTTAAAGCTGGGGCTTTCAGTCAGTACTTGAAAAGCCTGGCTTCTGCTCCCATTGGCTTCCCTGGGATTTGGATCCAGCCCAAGTACTGCAGGAAGGTAGGGAAAATGATCTAGGTTTAATTGTCTGTTCCATTCAGAGTCTTGTCTAATGGGGTTACAATAATATTGCACTGTGACGAAAGTTCATCTGTCAAAGAGTTCAAAAACTGCTGTCTGTGTGGTAGTAATTAAATCACCTTAATTGTTTTTCATGATTATTTTTAAGAGAGGGAAAATTACTTGCCTTGTATTAGCATATTGCCAAAGACTGCTATAAATATTTATGGAGTGCAGTCTTTCAATAGAAAGCCTGTACATTCTTCACAGGTCTCCATAGTTCTCTTGCTGTGAATACAGAAGAGTCATTTGAACACACTACTTACCATCACTTCCCTTTCTTGTAAAGCTTCAGTAGCTATCAGGCTTAACAGCAGAAAAGGTAAGTAGTTTAAAAGAAGCATCCCTCGCAACACACTGATGATACGTCATTTCCCGTGTAAGCTGCAGAATCCTTTGAAGGTGCAGTTGTGTAACAGGTTTGAGAGTTCCAAATGTTCTCATCTTAGAGCTGTAGAAAATACACAGCGCTGGAAGAAATATTGGTGTCTCTTTTTTTCTTGCTTCCACATTAAGGGCTCATGCACTATTTTTATATTCTAAAATACGGGAAAAAAAAGAATGTAAACTCTCAATAAAAGAGCTACATGCTTTCCTTATTTTTTTATAAAGGTCATCGATAAAATCATACCTAAGAGTATGAAATAATTACGCCTGTGTTAAGAACCATAGAACAAAGCGATGGGTACACTCCTGACTTGAATAATGCCAGGATTTCACTGTAGAACATTATGGAAAACTCAGGAAAACAGTCAGCGCACAGCTCTTTCATGACTCTGTTTATGCGTACGTACGGTCCTTGCTGGGTATCTGAAGAGATGCATTTGTATTGCATTACGGGAACTATATGTTGAGGTACTTGTGCTTCTCCATAAAATTATTCTACCTGCTGATGTTGGAGGGTGAAAGTAGTGCTTTTATAATGCTTGGGAACTTGGTGAAGTTTTATATAGAAATAGTCTTCTAGAAATGTGGCTAGTAAGTTAAAATCCTTCTTGGACTGTTGCAGCGTTGTATGCAAAGTGTTCACATGCTGCTCTCTTGGGCTGCTTACCTTCAGGACAGCTGCATCTCAGATAGATGTGGGCATTTTGAAATTGAGCTTTCAATTGCAGTAAAATCTCCTGAGAAGTTGTAATACATAAGAGGAATGCCCACCCTTTAAAAAGTTACCAATATTAAACAAATTGTTCTTATTCTCCTCTCAAAGTGCAAGTTTATCCTGCGAAACTCATGGCAAACTTCAGTATATGTAACCTTTCAAATTTTGATGCATACTGCTGTAGCTAATAGTTTGCTAAAATGTTGGGACTGGGAACAGACATTTTTTGATATAATACATATAATACAATACAAAAGCAAGCTTGTTTTGCTAAGATTTTACAGCTTTGGATATTCATTGAGTTCCCTTTTATTCTAAGGAAAATGTATATACATTTATAATAGTGGACATTGTACGTAAGTTACGGGATCATTCCTTTGTTTTAACTATTCCTGTTGTTTACATTGCTTTGGCAAAATCCAACAAAGCTCCTGACACTGTGCCAAGAGAGAGATTTAATGAGTATTGCAACGTAAACGGAACTGGTTGAGCACAGAAGGTGCAGCTGTAAGAGCCAGCAACTCTGAGGCTGGACCACAGTGCCAGCTGTCCTGTTTGCTGTCTCCATCAGTGGCAGTATGACTAGCCAAGAGGAGGAACAGGGCAAGTGGATACAAACAAAATACTAAAGTCTTTCCAGCCACCAGCTGTCAGAGATGGAATCTGAGTGGCGACCTTAAAAGCAGGGGCACATGGCATGAATCAGGAGAGCAGTAGTGTTGTATCTACCATGCAAAATCTATCTACAATGTAAAGAAGTAGTAAAAACGTTAGTGATGGAGTAGTCACTCTTCAAAAATTATTGCTGCAATATTTATAAGGATGTTTGTTTCCTAGCATACATTCTCAGAACTTGAATTGGTATGCAGTGATTTTTCCAGTAAATTCACTGTTCTAAGCAAGGATTTTGCACGCATTGTTTAAGAAGCCAAGTTCCCTAGAGTGTAAAACTGACAGCCCTTCCAAGCCTGTGTCCTCTAAAAGTGCAAGATGTAATTACGTGTCTTTTAGTTTGCTGGAAGCTTAAATAGTAATTGAACTTTTCTTCCTCTACACTTTAACCATTAACTTAAGTGCACTTAGTTACCAGTGGTGAGTGTGGAGATTTAAATTACAGAATCTAATGTATTAAATTCCATTTTAATAACATGTTCACTAAAAGCAATTCACATTGCAATACTTATACACCTAGTATGAGGAGAATTATTACCATATTTGCCTTCTATTTGAAGGTGAGAATGAAGACTACATTTGCAGAATATGATAAGACTGCACCTGCAGTATTATCATATTCTGTACACTATATGGATAACGGAATGCATTACTATACATTTCAATCTAACTGTACAAAATTAAAAGAGACACTTTAAATGGTAGTGAGGAATGGGATTTCCAAATTAGACTCTTTTCCTATTCTCTGCTTTAGTAATGTTATCACACGGCATGAATAACACAACACAAAACAATAGAATTTCTAAACAAAGATGAATTTTGGGAAGCAAGAAAAATATGGGGAGGTTTTTAAAGGCTACAGTGTCATGCAACCAGTTTTGAGTTTCTGTTTCTCTTCTTAAAAAAATCCACAACAATGCCCCAAAGAAAAATTTAAAAAGAAGCTTTTTTTCTGTTTGCCATTATAAAACCTTTTTTTTTTTTTCAAATTTCTAATCAAACTCAAGCACAGGAATGACTCAAACCCAACCGATTAAAATATTTGCTTGCTTTTTTCTTAACATGTTGTCTTAAAAGTGTTGATTATTCTACAGATTTAATAATAATCAATGAAACACTATGCTGAGTGTTCCACTTCTGCTGGGCAAAGCTTGCTGCCAATTTATGACTTACACCACTCGAGTTATTGTCACAGTTTGGTTCTTTTTCTCCTGGAATATTCAAGAGCTTTGTGAAAAACAGAAACCTCACATAAAGTGCTGTGGTGCTGCACCTCAATAAATGTAGAAAAGGATTTGGTGGTGAAAATATATTTTAAGTAAACCCAGGCCTTGTTGATGCAAGTCTTACATTCTGCTTTTCTCATCTGTTAATTGTTACAAAGAAGGTGAGACTTGCTATTTGCTCTTGGAAACTAAAGATAAAACTAGTGACATTCTTATGTCACTTCCTGAAATGTCAAGGGATGCTCTTGAAAGAAACCACACAATGCAGCTTGTGATATTCCTAAGCATCAAGGTCCAGGAGATGAGAATCCTGTTAATCTCTGGTTTTAATATTTAAAATGAACTATGTATTTAGTAATTTAATCCAGATGCTGTATATTTTAAAATGAAACAGGGTAAATAAGAACTTAAGTCTTAGTAACTGGGTGAGGAATTTAAATCTAACACATCTTTCATGCTTGGTGAGAGTAAAGGTCAGCAGCAGAATAGTCTCTGGTTACGGGTACTTTAATGAAGTTCTTTTGTGAAAGCAGGACATGAACTATTTCAACACATGGGACATACAAGCTAAGAGATTTCAAAACTACCTTACACGCCATTATAAATCACAGCAATATACTTTAGAACATGTGAATCATTATAAAATAGTACTTTGGTTGCCAAAAACTGAGTCTCTCAGGCATTTCTTCTGCTGAACAGAAAAGCTCAGATGTGTACAGTGAGTTTATGCATCTGTATGTGGCACTGTAGGATGCTGAAGATGGACCAGTGTTCCTTCAGGATGAGCGTCTTCGCACAGTTATGTGTTTTCTGGACTCTCAATAACCAATTTCTGTGTGGAATACAGTTGGCCAATAGTCACCTGAAATCAAACCAAAAAATAAGGAAGATGAAAGTGGACAGCGAACAGGTTATAATCTCAGCTCCACCAGAGAGATTAGAAACAAACCAAGAACCAAGCAGCTTTTTCAAAATGATATTTTTCTTTCTATATGAATTTTTTTGTAACTAATGTTATCAGCCTAGACCTTAAGAAAAACAACCAATAAATACAATATCTGCATATATAAAGTCCTGAAATAATGCCACTGAGCAAAACTATTCAAAGGCTCATATTAATAGTTAACATTAATTCACTACGGAGGAAAAGCGAATAGGCTGATTCTTTACAAAAAGACAAATATAATAAAAATTAGAAAGATGGATGTAGTCAGCAGGTATCTTATGGTTTTTGGGCAGACAGCCTAGATAGAAATTGCATGGTATGGTTTTGTTTCCCACTTATTTTGGAACCCTTATTTAATTTGCCTTACAAATGGTGAAAAAATGTTGGTTCAGCAGTAAGACTTTACACGCACTGGAACTGACCTCTTGTTCAGGAGGTGGTCTTCACACCTCATATATTTGTGCTTTCTAGTGCAATGAGGAAATGAAAAATGACAAAAATGCAACACTGATGCTCTGATGCACCTTGTTCTTTAGTAGTTTTTGGTCTGTGTTGTAACATTGGTAAATTGTATTTCGATACGCAGTTCCTATAGTCACAGACAGCTATTTGCTTAGCAGTTGAGATGTAGAAGGAACAAGTTTCATGTAATGCTAATGGAAGCAGGAGTAGACAACTTTTGTTTTAAAAGTATGAATTTTGGAGTCTAATTTTTAATATCTATTATGCCCTTTTTTAACCCCTGCTTTTTCCCAAAGGCCTGGGTGCAGAGTAGCTCTGGGTCCTTTTCACAAAAAACCAAGTTTAATTATGGAATTAGGGCAAAAAAGGCTAGATGCTTAATTTCACTAAGCACAATACATTTTGTAGAATTTAATACTGCACAAACTAAGCCTGACAGCAAGTCAGGCTATCAAAGTAGTAAAAAATTACAGAAAGAAATTTTTCAGCATTTTTCATTTACCATTTTTGAGGGGAAATAGTTCTGGCAGCTCTTCAATATAATTGTCTCATCTGTGCTCTTGCATGATATGTAAATAAGATTGCCATTTAGGAAATGAACTATTTCAGCCTGATAAACAGCTTGTCTGAAATGTGTAACCTATTGATTTTAATCTTAAAATATTTATTATAAGGAAGGATTTATGAGCCATTCTTAAAGGAACAGAAGTTCTCCTTGCCAGCAAATTCCCTTATTTTGGCACTCTGAACTACATCAGTAACAGCATATGAGCAACACTGCTTATCTTTCAACTTACTTATGAAGTATGTTGCACATGGAATATTTAAAACAAAGGCAGTCCACAACCGTGGCATGTGTTACCAACAGAAATTTTAAGCTGTCAACAAGCATTACTTATCAAAGAGAATCCACTGCTCTGGGTTATGTGAAAAGCTATACACTTTAGTTGCTGCCTTACCACAAACCATGCTGTAGTACTTAATTTTTGTATACTGTGTTTCGGAGCCCAAAGAATCTTTAATCCTTTCCCACACAGTACAGCAAATTTAATGGGAGGCTCAGGGGGATTACAAAAATGCTGAAACCTGAATTGCATTTTTTTTTCTCCACCAACTAGGGAGATAGATGAGGCTGAGTACGTGACTTCTCAGTCAATCATATTCAGCTGGGGCTGATGGCTTTGTAGGAGAAAGGTACAAGCTGTTGTTTGCTGCCCCTGTGCTGAGAGGTGATATTATCTACTGCTGTACCTCCTGACTTGAATGCAATAAAATCAGAGATGTGTGTGTCAAGCTGCTTCCTTAGTAAACAACAGGCATGAATGCATTTCAGAGTGCAAAGCCCCCAGCGCTGTGCTGTCTGCCTTTGCTGGGCTGCAGCAGCCTGCCTGCTCGAGTACCTCCCTCCCATCAGTGATGCCATGACATTTTTAAGCTGAACTTTGAAACATAAAGGATTTTTTAAACAGTTAGCCTTGAATTTCTAACATTATGATCAAGCCTTTCCCATGCACTTCAGACAAAAAACAAATAGACCTTCCGTTTATAGCTGCTGAAAAATTCACATCTATAAACATCTACTGCCTCAGCAGAAAGACTGCACCAATATTTACACACGCTGACTCTCATTAACCCTCTGACTCAAACCAGTGTTCTTACAGTGTCCTCTCCTATGCTAAGTCTGAAGAAATCACTTAAGCAGCAAGCCTCACTGTGGATCATTCTCCCACATTAAAGACTTAAGTGGCTATCTATTGTGCTCCTTTTTCATCGTGTGTGTTCGCAGCTTGTGCACCACATGTAATTTACTCTTCTGGTCGGTGGCTGGAAGCCAGTGCAGAGGTCAGTGGCAGGGTATTTTCATTAATCACAGGAAGCTTTTGTGGAAGAGGGCTCTCCTATTTGCTCAGCAACTCTCTTGCCCAGAATTTTATTTACCTTTGTACAGTAACACATTGCAACTAAATTCTGCAGGGAAGAATGCATAATACAGAACCAGTTTATCATGAGGAAAAGAGAGTCATTAGATATATAAAGGCTGCTTTTCAGATCTTACTGAATTACTTGATGTTTAAATTCTGCCTGCAAAAAAATACATTTTAAATATACGACTGACAAGTCCAGCCTTCAAAACCTGGCAATTTGTCCTTGTTCAAAGATTCAGTACAATTCAATATGGTCAGCTTTTTCTTGAGAACTTGAAAGGCTTAATTTTGCCTTCCATCTGAATCCAGGACAAAATCCCAGCTTGGGATTTTGGAATGGGATTTATCAGCAGATGTAAGAGAGACAACAAATGGGGAAAAAGAAATTACTGAACAGCAAGGATTGGTCCATCCTGTAACCCAACTGTTCTCTGATTATTAGGTAGTTGTGTGTTCACTTGGAAACAGTACTTTCCCTTGCTCATGTCTGGAAGCAGTGATTACAGGGATAAGCTACTTCATTAAATCTTTCACAGCTATTGGGAAAGAAGCCAGTAGGAGAGGTTTTCCTCAGATAACAGAACCTCAGAGGCATGTTATGGGGATGTGTGGTAAGAATTAAATAGTAAAATTAAATTAGACTTAAATATTGAAAAATAACACTAAAACCAACCTCCTTAAGATACGAGAAGAACATGCCATTGCTCTAAAAAGTCAACAGATCCAGCCAAATTGCCAGCTCTGAACTGTGTCCTTTTAAATGGTCTATGGCTGGCCAGTGCCCATGTCTCAGGGACACCTGTGGCTGGTGAGCAGGTTCTGTGTAGGTTCCATGCCAAACTATGTGATAGATGCAACTGCAATGGGACAGTGGTGAACTGGGAGGTAGCCTGAATCCTGCGGGCTGCCCTCCTGTCTGACACAACTAGTGGAGCAGATCCTGCAGATCCACTGCCACTGCTGGCAAAATACTGCTATATGATCTCCTTCAGGTTTTGAATGTATGTGGCATGTCTTGTGGTTCTTATCCATATCAATATTTTACTTTCACAGCTTATTGTTGAGGGAGAAGTGACTTCTCCTATTCCTTTAGGACTGAAAATAAGGTTACTGGCTTTTAAAAACTTTACTAATTTGCCTTGTCATTTAAAGTGTATGGTGCTGTTCTGAGAAGTATGATGGCATCTTTCCTTGACAGCTCCATATACATTCAAAATGTCTGTCCACTTTAATAACTAACACGTTTTTCCCTCTTTAATTGTGTTGGCTCTGCTGTACAGAGGTGGTCAGGCGTATCTCTTTCCCCTATGTATTTTACAGAATTGTAATTGTGTGGTCAATAACCTGTGAGCTCTGACAAATCCTGCTGGGCCCTGATGAAGATAATTTTTCTCACTGTCAACAAACTACTCATCATGATCTCTCTGCCAAAACTGATAATCTCCAATGTACCAGCTGTCTGCTTGGGTAAGGTCTCATTGACAAATTTCAATCTGAACAGCCTAAAATTACTCAGGTAAGAGCTAGGCAGCAGACCTGAGGAAAGGTGATGTCCAAAAAGAGGTGGCAGTGTACAGCCAATGTGTACACCTGAAAAAGGATGTCCACAGCTTCAGTAAACAAACTCACAGTCAAATTGAAAAGAAATCTGACTTGTAATACCTCTTAGCAGGATGGACACATGAAAAGTAAAGGCAATAATTGAGGTCTCAGCCCTTGAAAGAATCTCAGCATCTTGCACAGCTGGTGATGTGTCCTCACAGAGTTCCTCAGCACATAGTAACATCATGTTTGATAGGAATGGTTAGACTCGATGATCCGGTGGGTCTCTTCCAACCTGGTTGTTCTATGATTCTATGATCATCTTCCGAACTGCAGTCAGGGTATGTTTTTATGTAAATCAATGCAATACCACTACAGACTCTCATAATGGAACTTTTCCTATCACTTTCTAAGCTAAGGCAATATAATAATAATACAGAGGAGTTCCCTTTCTCTGCCTCACTCCATTTGTAATGTAAAGAACAAAATTAAACAACAGTGTGTGTTTATTTAAGAACTCGCCCCTTGGGTGATTTAAACAGTTTCCAAACTAATCTCTAGGGAACAACTTTCTGCCCTTAAAGGTAAAGAAAACCCAGGGATTTTTCATGCCACTGTTTATTTCTCAATAACAGACAAAACCAGAAGTGGTCAAACAGGACATGGTAAGACACTCCTGTTCTATGCAGAATTACCTTATTAGTAAATACAAGGTCTAAACATGTCAAAGTGCCACCACAGCAAAGGAATATGAAAATGCTGTAAGACAGCAATTCTTTTAGCTCTAAATTATTTAAAAAATGGTTTCCTAAGTGAGTCATCCATCAGATGACAAATAAAAAACACTTCTCGTTTTTCTTAAAGAAATGTAGATGATGACTAAAGTTGATTTACTACAGACGGTTTTATATATTAAACACACTTACACATATATATAGAGCTATGTGCATAAATATACACAAAAATATATTAAAACCCAATCTCTATATAAACATAGTTGTCTTCTCTCAAATTTGCTAGCAGGGAAGAAAAAGTTACCTTATTACAGCCAGGAACCACATATAAATATGTAACCCTTCATGGTTTTTTAATTATGGAGACAAAGGGAAAAAAACACTGTTCATACACATATCCACACCATACACATACATGCACATATATATGTATACTTTACATCAGACTGGTTTGTCCTGTTGCACCTGAAGAGTCACAGGTGTATCTCACAGGGACGCTGCTGAATCTTAACTAGGAAGAAAAATCCCCAATGGCACCACAGTCATATCGCATACACTGCTGCTAATCTTGCACTATGATTATAAAATGCACATTAACTGAATGCTGATAAGAGCAGAAATGTACAAGAATAATGATTACCTTTAAGAGACAACACCTACTATCTTTCCTGTTGGATGATGCGAAACGATTTGCAATCCTACTGCAAATGTAAGTGAAGTGGCTATTGTTTTTAAGCAGCATTATCTTTTCTTCCCAAATTCAAACTTAGATACGATATACAAAGCACAGTTTCTGATAAATATTTTCATATTAACTAAAGGCAGTTTCATGTTTTTTAAATTAATGTGGACAGCATTCTTTGAAATGATCTTGTATTGCAATAATAAACTGATGTGGTACACAGTTGTTTAAAAAAACTCAAAATGAACCAAGACCTCACTGATATCTGTGCAGTGGTTTGCAAATCTTTGTGTTGGTATTAAATGCTGTAGCAGCAGCCTTATTTATTTTTGCTTAGGAAAGAATGTTGAAAAACTGCATTTGGCTCCCTACGTACACAGACTATTTCAATTCTTCAGAGCTGGAATCAGTATGGAAAAAACTGTATGATTTTGGAGACACTTCCCTTATTTTCAGTGATCCGTTTACATAGGAATGGGAAAGGAAGCACGGAGCTAAGAAGTTCCACTATTGTATATTCTACTTTTCCTTGTGTTTTGCAAATGCTGTTTACTTTGTTCTTTTGTGCTAAGACATCTTCTACAGCCACTGCTACAAGACACTTTTGAAAAGAAAGGAAAAATTAATTTATAGCTACCATTTGTCTGGCTTTTGTTATGTAGGAAGGTGTGAAGTAAAGTAAACTAGCTAATGGATGAGAATTTCTCCAAAAGTTATTTTTCTTAATAATGATAAATTATGTCATTTTGTTAGAACCATATGCACTGTACCTTGATACACCTCCAGGGATGGGGCATCCACAGCTTTCCTAGGCAACCTGTGCCAGTGCCTCACCACCCCTCATCGTGAAGAAATTCTTCCTAATGTCTAATCTAAATCTTTCCCCTTTCAATTTTTAAAGCCATTCACCCTCATCCTATTACTCCATACCCTTGTAAAAAGACCCTCCCCGTCTTTCTTGTAGGCCACCAACAGGTACTGGAAGGCTGCTATAAGGTGTTGCTGGAGTCTTCTCCATGCTCCAGGCACAACAGACATGGCCTTTGCTCCAAAGAAAGAGCTACACACTTGATATGGCTTGAATTAACAAGTATGGGTCCCCAAGAGAGAACAAAAAACCACTCGAAAACCAAGTGAACAAGATCAAGTGGTCCTTCAGTAAAGGGATTCTCTTTCACTTCTCTCATTTCCTGCAAGCCTCTTGGCCTAGAGAAAAAGAAATGCATAAAAAAGAAAATATCATCTCAAAAAGCACACAGGTCCCAACAATGGACAGGATGGGTAGCTACCAGATGCAAAGCGAAGGAGGCATTCTCTGCTGCTGCAAAGGTATCCTTATAAAGACGACAGGCACTGGGTCACAGGAAAGCATGCAGCCACTGATTTTGGGTTTAAACAGCCAAGTGCCAGTTTGATACAACAGACAAGCTGGGGAAGGGCTCTTCACTAGAGACTGCAGTGATAAGGCTGGTGGTAATGGTTTTAAGATGAAAAAGAGGAGATTTAGATTCGCTATTAGAAAGACATTTTTTACTGTGAGGGTGGTGAGGCATTGGAACAGGTTGCTCACGTAAGTCATGACACCCCATCCTTAGAGGTGTTCAAGGCCAGGTTGGATGAGGTTTTGAGCAACTTGATCTAATTGGAGATGTCCCTGCTCATGGCAGAGCGGATTGGAACTGTGTGGTTGCTTCCAACCCAAACCATTCTATGATATCCAAGGTAGAAGCAGATGTATGGAGATAACTCTTTGACTCTGTGAGATCTTTGCATGCTTTCAGCATCCTGGCCATCTCCAGGCTCTGACCCCTCCTCTCTTCCTACTCGTTATCTGCTAACATATTTCAACAACTTGCCTTTACTCTCTTGTTTACATATAAAATCTCTACTGACACAGAGCAGCTCAAAGTCTTCAGAAAGGCAAACACAGAAGAAGCAGGTCTTCTAAAGAGTCAGTCCCACATGGGCAAAGGAAGAAACTCAATATAGGCTGATCTTTTCTCAACATAGCATGCAGAAGAGAAAAATCACTCAGTTAAGATTCTGAGTGTGGTAAGGAAAAGAATATAAAACATTAGTACTTGAAAATACAGAGACAAAGACCTGGATAACATTGTGCTGAGTGTGCTATAACAGGTACTCTAGTAATGCTGAGACATTTGGTATTTAAATGCCCAAACCATTCACAGAGGACCCCATGTTTTGTAGCAACTACCTAAGCAGAATTCATCAAAGCCAGTGGGAGTGCCTGCCTTACTTTTGTCAGTAGTATAATACAAGCGCCACTGCCACAAAACACTCATTCTGCACTACATCCAGGAATATACTGTAATGTTTGAGTATCACAGATAAACTAACTCCACAATACAGACAAGAACTAAATTGTCATTAT
Organism: Piaya cayana; assembly: GCA_013389865.1. NCBI lineage: Eukaryota > Metazoa > Chordata > Aves > Cuculiformes > Coccyzidae > Piaya > Piaya cayana. The sequence goes on from WAAB01011057.1 coordinate 218,227, forward strand.
AAAAGGAAAACATTTCACTCCTCAGTGCCCTCTTGGATCACTAATTGTAAGAGACTTTTGGAATGGAACACTGAAGAAAATTTAGTCCTTACAGACAGGTATGAACAAATAATAAATATGCTTACTGAGAAGTGTGATAATGTCCTAACACTAACTGGCTTTCCTACTGTGAACTACTGCAGAACTAAAATGAGCTGCCACTTTAGGTTTGACAACAGTCCTAATTTAAAAACTATCTTTTACAACATTTGTACTTGAAATTAGGTGCTAGAAATGCAAACTTTAGCCTTAGTTCTCGTGTAAAGTAGGGAACATGGCTTCTGGGAAGAGCTGCAGAACAGTTACACAAGGATGCATATGGCATTTTAGTAGGCTAATGTCTTTCAGAAGACTACTTGTCCACCCGTGCCACTCTCTGCCCTTTTTAATACAGCACATCACCTTCTACGCTTATCCTCCCCTCCTAGCCCTAGAGAATTTCTGCACAATTTCTGATTTTGTCCCAAACCACTGGAACTTAAAGTTCTAGAGACAGGGAATAGCATATTGTCCTTCTGGGTTTTTAACTAAGAGTTGCCTGCCTAAATGATGATTGTCTAAGCCTTGAAAAGCTTGCATATTTTAGTATATTTTTACGTAAATGACATGTAAAGTAAGTGTAAGGTGTCAAAGTATGTGCATTGGGAAAGGCTGAACTTCAAGAGCTAAGACATTTTGAGACAGCAGGTACGGAGGACTGGAAAGCCATACAGGCTGACTCTTAACTCTGGGAAAACACATCCGAGAGTCTGTGTATAAAAGACATGCCAGAGAAGATATCTGAGCTCACCCAGATCAACAGTTCAGGGGTATGCAAGCCCAGCATGGTGAGAACACTCAAAGTCAATGATTCTTCAGTGAATGCTGTCAGTGCAGTAGCACAAGGCAATGTAGATTGCTCTAGAAAATGCGTCTGGCTTGGTAGCATTGAAAACCTTGGTCACCTGCTGCCTTTGAAGCTAGCAGCTATTCTGATCCCAGCTGAGCTGGCGCTGGCTTCCATTGAAAGTTCATACCTGTAGTATTTTACATGGCACAATAGTCACCCATGTGCATTTGCTACACTTTCACTTGGATTTTTATAAACAAGCTTTCACAGTATCTGCAGAACCAAAGCATATAACTACATGCACATCTGCAGTAATAACTCCATGAGACAAACAGTAAACAAGTACACAACATTTATTTATGCTTGTGGACTTTCCCGTGGGAGCTGAGGGGACATTGCTACTTGCAGGATCTTGGCCAATATTTTACAGGAAGTATATACAGGTAGCAGAAGTACAGAGAGGTGTAATTATTATTATAACTCTGATCTTAGAATATCTTAGATTACAATACAGTATTTAACTAAATAAACTTGGACTTGTTATTTTACTTATTCTGAATCTCATCCAATACACCAACACAAAGGGGAAAAGCTCAGGTGACTCAGAACTGTGACACTGTTTAACCTAGCAGTTTAATTTTTCTGTTTTGTTAATGGCCTTTGAGACACAAGGATATTTTGAAAAGGCTTTTTAATCTACTGATACTATGTTTTGGGATGTGAAAGACACTGAGCTGCAGAAGTTTTACATGAATGTAAGCTAGCCACAGTTTTAATTATTTGTTGGAGATTTATCTGATCAAGACTCCAGACTGTCCTCACTGAGATTCCTTGTGCTGGCACCAGATACACTGCATTTAGTAAAACTGCGAGGTGTTTTAATACCATTTTAAAGAAACAAGGCCTTTCAGCATTCTGGAGAAAAAAAAAAAAAAAAAATCTATCCTGTAACATATACGCTTTTCCACACCATAAGACACAGAGAAAGTACTTTTTTTCCTATCCTTCAAGAAGGCTAAACCCAAAGATTAAACTTAATTTTATATGAGAAACAACTTAGTTTAAGGTTCCAACATGTCACTTTCTCTGTACTGATGTTACCTTACACAGTCCACAGACACAAAAACAGGCTGCGCACATTCAAATTACAAACTTAGACCTAAAAGCAGAAATAACTAACTGAATTTATCTTTAGAAAATATATCTCTGTTTCCAAAGATAAATTTTGTACTGGATGTTTTTGACTCAACCTTTATCAGCACCCGGAAAGAAGCACCTCATCTATGTAGCTACTTACACATCAAGTCTCTGTTGCAGTGTTTAGCTGAGGAAAGGAATATGAGTTTTTATTTTTCTGCATTAATAAGACTTCCTTTTTTGGCAAAATTCTAACAGATGACTAAACTACAGTCATCTGTTCCTGACAGAATCACAAAGATTATTTCCTTTTTTATCTGACTGTCCCTGATGGAAGATATCCAAGGATTTGTTTATTCTTGCTCAGCCATCATTCTCTGTTTAGTATCTCCAAATCCCACACCTGAAAGTGACCCAAGCTTCAAAGAACTTTTTCTCCCCCACTCATCTTTTGGAAGACTGCTAGTGAAAGCTGTACAAAACATACAACATCCTTGTTCTCAGACCCTCAGGGGAACAGAGGTAGTCCCTTGAGCTCTTGGCAATCAAAGGCTCCAGCATTTAGAACTGTAGCTGGAAAAAGCATTGTGTCTTAAAAAAACATGAGCAGGGAGCAGATGAGAAGAAAGGACACTGATATGTAGGACTGAGGATGGATTTGTTGAATTTTAGTTAAGGTTTGTGACTCTGAAGTTACCACTTGCCATGTACTGTACCACAGACACTCTGTGGTCAATTCTGTGGTTCAGCTAAGTTTCTGAACCAACACCTCAGTGAAAACACAACATCGATCTACTTTATGAAGGAGCCTCCACGGAGTCGTAACCACAAGCCCAATGAACCACTCTGTCCCTCTTGAAAATGTTCCAAGTGAAGGCAGGTGGACTTTTGTCCTCTTACAGCCTCTCCCATGGGGCAGGAATCACTACCACTGCCTTCCTACATGAAAGCAAACAGCTTGCGGCACTGCACCGAGCCAAATTCAAGCCCTCAAGCTCAAACAAGCCCGTGTTTAGGCCAGTGTTCTGCCATCAAACTGCTCTCTGGCTAGTGAGCTTGTGCTTGGCCAGTTTCATGCACAAATGAGCTAATTTCCCAGTGCTTCGAAGACCAGCCTTTTTTTACAAACAGTAAGAAGAATTAACAAGGGTGAAAATAATTATTTGCAAATCCTCCAGCTTCTGAGCAGGAGATAGCTCTGTTTGTGTAGATATAGGGTATATCTTACATTAACTTGTTTAACTGGAATAAACTACAGCAGTACTTTTTTCTTTTTTTTTTTGGCAAAGATAAATTACTGGGTTTAACACAGCTGGTAAGAGCTAATTCTGTGCAAAGATATCTTTTCAAGTAGTGTGGGTGGCAAAGCACTTTCATCAACTGGCTTAATTAGCTCCTCCTTTGTAATAGCACAGGATAGTTTGCAGAAGGAAAAAAATAGATTGTAACCGAAGACTTGGTATGAAACAATCCCAATGCTCTTCTGGCTTTGCCAATTCTCCCCTATTTAATGTCACACTAAATGGAGGCTTGCCTGGGTATTTCCCAGCACAGATAACAATTAGGAGTGAGAGGTTAGCACTTATTCCAAATATAGGCAGGGAGCAACCTCTGTTCCTCTGTACTGGATAGAGTAGGGCATTCCTCACTCAAAACACTGGCTAAAACTGAACAGCATAGAGTGGGGAGCACCACAAAGGGCTTTCACCTCATCAGAGCTAATGTATGGCTTGTGGGTGGCTTATTTAGCAAGAAATGGGAAGCCAGAGCTGCTATTGAGACCTGCTCCCCCCTGCAACCTCTGACACGGATCGTTTATGTGACAAAACCCAACACGGTTGCCAAGTACAATCATTTCAGCTTCACTGCTCCCAGTGTACAGCACATCAACTGCAGTGTAACAACCCACTGACACAGACAAGCACCAACTTTAACACACAAACACCTTTCTTTCTATACGACTCAGCCAAAAACACTTGGGCTCTTCCAGCAGCACACACATGGACATGAAAATGCTCCGCAGCTGTTAGCAAGACATAGCTCCTACTAGATTAAAACTGGGCTTGCAAGATCCACTTGACCTTCTGAATGTCAGTGAGATAAAGGGCGAAAGGCCAGGAAGGGCACAAATGTCTGTGCTTAATACGCTGTTTAGGAAACAGCAGGATTTTTTTTCCTAGCTGTTTTGTTTTGAATAATGATTGTGGAGCTGTACTGAAGCCAGTTACAAATCTATTTAAAAACTAACCCTATTTGTTACAAGCCATCACCACTGTTTCTCTTTTCCTAACTGAAGAAAGGCAGGATCGTGAAAATTTTCTCTTGGGGAAAACTGAACACAGAGGGGAAAACCAAATTAAAACTGAAGAAATATTTTATGAGGCAAACAAATTAACCAAGTAATGAGGAAACTCTCCAGATATTTCTAAATAATAATAATAATAAAAAGCAGGCAGTCAAATTGCAAATAACAGTGTGTTTACCTGTATCTTCAGTTCCTGTGTTTTTTTTTTTTTAAATTATTTTTGTATTTTTCCATTCATTTTTTCAGCAGCAAGTGGAAGACAGGAAGTTAATCCAATAGATAATATTTGGCAGATTGATTAAAAACAAGAACTGATCAAAACTTAGTGTAAATTCCCACTGCTCATTTATGGTATAAGCTGCCTGATACAGAGAATAATAGTTTCTAGTATATGCCTCTCTGTAACAGTTGTTAGAAAGCCTATGGAATGTTGGTCCTTGAAAGGTTGTTAATGGATCTTGAAAAGTGTGTTTATACACACTGTTGGGGAAAAAAGGAGTCGAATAAGGAGAAAATATTGAATCTAGGAATTTGCTAATAAAGAATTCTGTCAGAAATAGCTTTTCATACAACACTTGCTTGGTTTTGTGGCTTGAGAGCTTATATAGGTTCATAGTTTTCTTTAGACTATCTGTATAAAAAACACTGAAATAAAATGGAAACCAACTGACTATAGACAGAAAACAGTGGAGTAACTTCCACAAAAGCTACTATGAGGGACATAAAAGGAAAGCAGAGATTCCCCCATCACCTTTCAGTACTAATCATCCCAGAGTTAATTTTAACAAAAGGAGTGCAAGATTAACTGGCAAGAGATCAGAAGTTATCTTTTAACATACATATGCATCCCAGAATACCTTGCTCTTTCTATGCCAGCTTGTTTATTTTGCTATATAAAAATACTGTATAAACTTTACATATCAACCTGTATACAAAAGAAATCCCTATGTGGGAAATAACAAAGGAAAGTGTGCCAGTAGATGGCATTGTGGCACTTCAAAAGACATTCCAGAAAATCCCACTTAAAAAAAAGCAAGCCTAAGTACTATCTTTAACCACTTACTGCTTAACCAGTGCAATATTTTTGTGCCTGCTCAATGTTACACATGCACAACTGAACAAACAAAACCACACGATGTAATTGTACGGTGACACTAACCCTGAAACAAATCTTCTCTGCACTGGTTCCCAAACCCAATTAACTCTGTATGCCAGATTTACAAACGAGACTTGAAAAGCTCATCCCTATTTCATGACTAATGTCCCATGAGCCATGGCCATCAAGGGGGGACCAGAAAAGATATGATTAGTTGAAAAATATTTCCTAAAATGTAATCATATACAAGATCTTACAACCAATGCAGATACTATTTCCTGCTTTACAGAAACTATTGCAGAATAGATACTATACCTTAACAATACATTTCTGGACTGTTTTATGAATACTCCCATTGTTTTTTCAATTAAACTGCTGATACGCCCTCACAGCTAGGGATGAGAAGACTGTAGCACACACCAGTTTCTTGCACAACACAGCAGTTCTCTGTATTGCTAAAACCACAAAAACTTGAAACCATTTTGCAGAACTCAGTGTACAGAAAAACACAGGCATTTACGCTAAGAATTATATTCCATACAGAGGCAAACTTATTTAAACTTAATTTAGAGTTGCAATTATCAATACTTTTATCAGCACACTATAGATAAACAGGCTTTAACCTTAACCAGCTCTGAGCAGAGGGTGGGACCAGAGACCCCCGGAGGCCCCTTCTAGTCTCAGGTATTCTATGAAGCTTATATGTGTATATCAATGCTCCTCATGACATTAGTCTTTAAGAAAAGGTCTGGGTTTACTGTGGTATTCATTTTGTCAGGAATTTCTAACAATCCAATTCCAAGATAGTGTAATGAATCTCCCTACCTTAAGGACTCTTAGGTACATTCAATAGTGTACTTTTAAGCTTCCAGTTTAATACATTCACATTTTTTTCCACACCACTACTGCTAGAGCAAATTAAAACTGTCTAATTTTCATGATATTGAATTTCAGCTTCAGGTGTCCATTGCCTGATAGGCTAACAGCTGGATTAAAAAAACAAACAAGCAACCAAAACGTTGTCCACAAATGAAAATAATAGCTCAAATATTTTTGCAAATTTAATATGTTCAAAACCTTCATGCTGACTTGAAGAAGTTTTTGTATGTGGAAATCCCCTTCTTTTAATTATGAGTAGCTTTTAAAGACATAGGATTATATGAGAAAAATGTTTCTTCTATCCCCTTACGAAGGTATAAGCATTAGTGAGAATGTTGGAAATATTAAAAATTAATGCCTCCTTTTCTGGAACAGAGGTAGTTAAGATGGACTGGAGCACCTAGGAGAATAGGGGAACAGTTCCTGCCTCTTATCATCATTTTTTTTTCTAAGTGATCCCACCTGTGGAAGTAGACAACAAGTGTTACAAAGCCCTAAGCACTTCCAAGAGAAAAGAATGGCATAAGAGAGAACAAAAGAAAAGCACTGTGGCACTAGATCAATTCAAATATCCATCTTTTCCAGGATATCGTTGCCACCAGTGGCCATAAGCAGATCCTCTGAGAAAGGGAGCATGACTAGGACACACATGCATACTTCTCTCTGCTCAAATGCGTCCTCTGCTTCCAGCGGCCACAACTTTTCGGCCATGTAGCAACAACCATACTGTCATTTTAAAGGACTTGATTAATATGCATGATCCCTGTTTAACTCATCTACTTGCTGGCTTCCTTGGCATGTATGGCAAAGAGTTCTACCACATAAATCTGCACTTTGTGCCTTTGTAGAAATCTCAGGCTTGATGGCTGATCATTTTGCTTACGCCGTGTAAAACAGTAAAACCAGTAAGAAAAGTCACTCTATTTCATTTTTCCTCATAAATATTTTTCTTCTGGGAGAGCTTTTAAGTGGCAACTTCCTCACGATACAAATATCCAGATACCAGGAAGGAGGGTAACTGTGTACACCAGAAGTACTCAACCAGCTAACATCTATGCGATCAGGAGTATAGAAAACAGGGCTAATAATAGACATAATTTCTGAACAGGCTCGGAAAGCACTTTGACACTTGCAACTGACCTGATAGTAGAAACCAGTTCAAATAGGAAAAGATGACCTGATGGACTGCTTTTACTATTATTAAGGCAGAGGCTTTCAGAATGCCAGGCTGTTTCTAGTTACCACAGTCTGGTTCAGAATGTCTACTGTATTGCGGCAGACCCTTGAAATAAATACAGTGTGGCCTTGCTTGATGAACTCCATAATGTGGTGGCTCACAGGCAAAGGAAAGCATCCTTCGCCCTCTTATTTACTATATGCATTTGGTCTTGTGTCCTGTGAAGCTCAGTGCTGGGGACTGCCACAGAACCAACAGGAAAATGACACCTGGTCACCCAATTTTTTTTTTCTTCCAGGAAATTCACATGCAACTCAAAATCATTACAGGTCTGTCTGGCCAGCATTGAACTGTGATTTACAATGGACACCACTTGTGTGTCAGTAAGAAAAAAATTTGGTTTGTGTTCATCATTTACCCTCTACTATCACAAAAGTGCTTGATTAGGAAGGCAGCCTGATCCATAAAAGACCTATCTTTTGTGTCAAGTTTTGGCCGATTTGATCTTGCAACTTAATTTACGGAATCTGATTTCCTCCCAAACAGAAGTTCTCAAGCTTTTTGTCCCTTGGTATACTCCTAAGAGTCGATTCTTCTTGTGCAGCCAGCGCTTCAACAGAATCAGAGTTGAGGCACATGCAGGTATTATTTTCTCAACCCATTCAAAGTCTCCTGGTGCAGTGGTTGGCCACTAACTAACAACTCATGCTGTATCTAGTATGTTTGTTTCAGAGAATGGTGATTATAGCTAACTCCAAAGACAAGAGACTTTTTTGATGATGATATTTCAAAATCCACATTGTAAACAACTGGTATAAATTAATATGGATTTATTTTTTTAAATGGGCTTTTGGTGCTGATTCACCAGGGCTGAGGCCATTGTTTAAGCCAACATCAGCGGAAGGTGATTTTCTCAGATGCTAAAAAAAATGGTGACAACTGCAGTTGTGCCATAGGTTATCACTGTTCTTCCAGACCAAAATTACAGTCAGAAAATACATACCTTGCCTTACTTGCACAGACAAAGGGAAGATTTGTGGTAGGCTTTACGCTAACATAGACTCTTAAGTCTTCCCCTGTTGTTCCACTGCTTATAGGACTGGTAACTGTGCAAAGCGTAACTTCCTAAACCATACCCACTTGCAACCATGGAACATCTGGACATCATGGAACATCAGGGAGTCAGTCTTATAAGAAACTCAGGTTGGAGGCTCCCCACTGAGAACATCTGTGCAGAAGGAAAAACAGGTAGCCAACTTCTTCAGACTCTTCTGCCCACCTTACCTGACATTCTTTACACCAGTCACTTGGGCAGATTTAAAACAGGCTGATAAAATCCCTTGGGTACATTAAATAGTTCATTATGTGACAATACTTCTAGGTCCTAAAAAATTGGCTTAGTCACTGGAGCACTCTCCGCACTTTCACTAAAGAAGCAGACCAACAGAAAATGTATTACTGTCAAGATACTACAATTGCTAATTTGCTGTACAATTCCAGGGTTAATTGACAACTTCTTGCCATTCTGATAGCAGTCTAACAGATTTTTCCAGGTGCTCTGACACTGCCTACAGCTAATCTATGTGAGGTACCATAATATCTACTGCTCACAGGTAAAAGAAAAGCTCTGAGCTCAGCAAGAACTGTTTCTTAAAAATAAACAAATAAATCAATAAACAAACAAACCATACAAAGTGGTGCACAGGATCTTCTGTACAAATCAGCATTTATAGACTAATAATTCTCACTTTTTTGCAAGCTCACAATCCAAGCAATAATTATATTAAAATATACCAGAAAGAAAAAAAAAAGAAAGTAGAGTTAGCCAATTAGGAATTTATTGAAACTGCAAGCATGCAAATCAAATTTAGCTAATAAGCTAAAGTTTTCTAATCTTGATTTTTGAGCATTTATATTCTTCCCTACATGAGCTCTTTCTTTAACTGCATAATTAGTTATAGGAAAATTCTTTCAAGTGATATTTAATCCATTTTCCTAAGCCTAGTAAGCTGTTTGCATTTCTACTGGTAGTCACTTCTGAAGGTGCCAACTCACTTCTACAGCGAAGTAAAAGATACTAAGTCCTCACAAGTTCCTACCGACACCCAGCAACCATCTACAGGAGAGACCCAAATTAATAGTCTCTCTGGAAAGAGGCTACAGTTTAAGTGCAAATCTCTCTGGTTAGTCAACATAGAATCAATTCCACAGAGGGAAGTTGTAAATGTTTCAGCTACTGGGTAAGCTAACATAGGACATTTTAAGTGATGAGAGAACCGTGACAATAGAGCTGTGAGACCAAACTACACAGAAAAGCAGATTTCCTAAATTCAGGTGTCCACAAACTGTCCTTTTAGAGTTCAGACAAGACAGATCAGCAAGCTACCACAATATAAGGGAAGGTATGTTCAGAGTCACCACCAACTCCCAGGTGTCCCTCAGCATGCAGTGGCTAGGTACCTCATCGCCTACTTTTCATTACAGGTCCCCACTTCCACTGCCAGCTAAAAACTACCTTCTGGCAAATGCAGGGCAAAAGCCATGCAACTTGATGGTCCCTAATTGATGGTCATTCCTTTCCTGGAAAGAAACATTGGGACAGCAAATACCTGCCCATCTCTCTCTACTTTTGATACAAAACCTCTACCATGTATGAACTAGAAGCACTGGGTCACAGTGAGACCTTGTATCTCACTGTGTTACTTTGTCCCAGCTCATGCTGGGGTACATAAATTCATTTTTTTCAGTCACAAAGGGATACATTCAATTGTTAAAGGATAGTGTAAGAGACAGACTAAAACTTGCCCTAATTACTAGAGACTGCTGGAGTCAATATGCAAGTGTTAGAAAACTTACTGTGAAAAACAAGGAAGTTAATCTTATGAACAAGAATGATCAATGCTTTCATCAAAAAATGCTCTTACTTTAAACTTATGATTAGGTAATAATACTGTACTTACCAGTTTAGGGAGAAACTGTCTCAGGAAATACAGTGATAACACATTTGTCATTTTCTGTGGCTCAGATGACAACTGACATGATTTCTCCTTAGGTCCTCCCTTCCCAACACCCAGCTAAACTCCAACGCCTTAGTTCTACAGTGATGTCAACTTTCCTTCCAATATAAAGGCTGTGAAGAACTGCAGAACAACTCCTTAGGTCATGGTCTAGTTAAAAAAAGCACAGAGCAAAATAGTCTGAGCAGATGGAATGTTTGGCTTGGCTCATGAGTTTTATACTTTGTTTTGTATACCTGAAAAGTGTATTAATGTATTTTCAGTCTTTGTCTTATTCTCCTTAAAAAAACCCATGTAGCTCCTGCAGGCAATACCACCTGAGGTAAGCCTGATAAAGAGGTATCACTCCTACATAAATGATCTTGAGCAGTTTGTTGATGGAAGGATCTAGTCCAGAAGGAAAGCAGTCAGGCTACTCTGGATCTGACAGCAGACCCTAGGTTCTTGAGTACAGGTTTCTAAGGCAAAAGTCAACCAGGCACATAGAATAAAATGACAGTGTTCAACAGTGTCCAGCACTCCACCTGCACTCATGGGTAGGGAACAGGGCGAAGGGAAGCTATTTCCTAATGTGAGAGCAAATAATCACTTATAGGCCTGTTCAGTAACACCAGCTGAGAAGTCCAGAAGCAAGTACTGGCAGACCACAGCTAATGTAAACAAATAAACCAAAACCAAACATTGGTCAGTGTCATCCAAGAAGCATCCATCTTTTGCAAGGTAAAAAGATACTGGCAAAAATTTGCAATAAATTAGAAATGATTCATTATTTTCATAAGAGGCAGGAGCTTTCCATCTGTTTCCAAACAGAGAAAGACCTCTTGAAGTTAGACACCATTTACTGCTAAGTTAAATGATGGGAAAGAAAATGCTACATATGAGTGCCCAGAATTTTAACACACTGCATTTGCTTTTACATCCATAAAGGACCATCTCTACACTGTTAAACGCTGAGAACATCAATTTTTACTGAATGTGTTTTGCTTCTGCTGTAAAAATATATGAAGGAAAAAAGTCCCTGGCATAGAGATTTGGTCTCTTTGTGCCAATAATGCTAGTCAATATTAGCATGTATAGTGAATCATTAAAAAATTACTGTTTGATTATCCATTCCCCCAAACCACCTAAATTAGCAGAAATATTGATTTTACAATGTTCAGTCCTACAAGTTTAAGAAATATGAGCTGCAAAACCTAGTCCTGAATAATAAAAAATTAAACTGCTATAGTAATAAAATTGTAACAAACGGAAAATGCCCCCTTGCATCTAAATTGAGTTGCAGTAGACAACGGTTTAAATAACTTCAGTTAGAATGCTGCTGAGGCAATCATTTATGGAGGGTTGCCTTGCCAAGCAAGTCACCAAGTGCTCTTTGAGAGAATATGATTGCACTGTTGCCACAATGTACTGCCTGGTTCAAAATATTCTCTCTGAAGTGTAATAGAGTCATAGCACAAAGCAAATGGTGCCAAAGGTCCAACTCTCAAGGCGAAATGCCACCTGGTCCAAATCCAGTTTGGAGAAAAAACAGCAGAAAGTTTGTGCTTTTTCATTCAGCATACAAAAGAATCCTGTCAGCAATTTTTTTCCCTAGACATTTATCTAATACAAATAAACTTTCTCCTTTGCTTTTACATGAACTGGCAATTCTGAACTTCTTTTCAGTCTCAGAAACCTGTAGAGAAGTTATAATCAATGGACATATGTTTAAAACAGCAAAGAACTCCACTCTTCATAACATTAACTCTAACAGATAGACTTTGAAGTCTGAAGGTAGGAGCATCATTTATCAACATTTCCTTCTGTTTTAAAGCAGCCACAGTATTGCCAGTAATTCCTAAGACAAAACTGTACCTATTTAAGCTACAGAACCTTCACTTATTTTAAGTCCTGCATTTGCACAAGCAATTTTAAAATAAGGTAGCCACCTTCTATAATAAAAGATTAAACACTCATTAAGTGTCCAGAATGACCATTTAGTGGAAGACTCTTTCACTTCATATGTTTTACTAAAAAAAAAAAAAAAGAAAAACAACACCTCTCCCAACTTTCTAATTTCTTTAGAGGACCAACCTCTACCAGTAGGTCAGCACTCATACAAAATGAGGGAGCAAACGATTTTTAAGTAAAAAGAACACATTTTAATCTATTCTTTCTTGAAAGTAAATGTATCTTTCAGGAGATGTAAAAAGAATGTCCTAGCTGTAAGTCAGTCCTTATGTAAAGAACTAAAGTAAATAACTAAATCCTGACTAATATTTGACAGTTGCTGCCTTATGGAAACACTGAGGTCTGCAAGGACAGTGACAGAATGATTACATGGTAAAATAGTATGTCAGCTGTTGAAGAGATTAAAAAGCAAGAGCCTGTATAACAGCAACAACAAAAAAGATCAACAGGACAACAGCAAGTGGTGGCATCAGCATTACCAGGAATGTGTGTGTGAAAGAGGCTCTAATTCCTATTTCAGCATCTAAGTTTCTGGTAAGTTTTTATGAAAAACCTTAAGGCTTATTTGTGTGAAATTACTTCAGATTTTTTTTCAGTGTAGGTATGTTTTTGTTTGCTTTTCACTGACTTTATTAACAACATTAATGATGAAACCCAGATCTGATGGAATTTGCTTCTGTATGTGAATGATACCTTCAAAGTAAACATAGGACCTGGCAACAGAGTCCTTAAGTCTGTTAATAAAACTCCTTAATGGTTTGTTTGAATGGATGCAGGATGCTGCTTGGAATGATCTTTAGCCATTTATCAGAAAAACCCTGACTTATGTTCCTTAATTAGCAGAATTTACTGAGAAATTAATACATAGGACAGGTAGATACATAGACTTAATAAGGCAGCAAATAATGCAAACAGAAAAGAAAGATTATCTACTTAAATATAATTAGGTAAATAGATTCCTATAGAAATAGCAGGTTTTAGGTCATAATCAGCACAATTGTACTGAAATGGACTGGCTACTGATTTCTACCTGTTACTACAGCTTCCAATTCTCTCTCTAGTGTGTTGTACTAAACATTGCATATTGTTTTCAGCACTGCAAACTTTTTTCTGAAATCATTAATTTGGAAAAAAAAAGTTCAGTTCTGTGACAGCACATTTCATCATAGGTAATTCAAAACATTTTGCCACACAGATCAGTTAAATTCCCTAAGTTTGCTGTGATGTAATGCAGCAACACTAACTATATATGACCCATATCTGTTTAAACCTTCTGGCAAAAAAATCTAGTATTTGCCTGTAATCAAAAAAAGATTTTTCAGCCATCGTGTCTGCTTGACATTGACAAGAATGTCATCAGCACTTACATGCTAACCTTTAGCTCCTGCTGATCAGATTCATGCTGCTGTCTCTAAGTCATGATACATGACGCAAACTGATGAAATTTGAGAAAAGTGAATCAGAGGACCCAAGCAGTGTGCAAATGCAAGTGAAACATTACTATTTTGTCTAAAACATTCATTACCAATTATAAGTTTTATCTTTACATATTTTTCTGTTGACATAAGCTCCTGATCAAAAGAAAGCAAGAGAACAAGGCAGACGCTGGTAATTTCTAATACAGATGATTATTTACAACTGAACAATCAAAGACAGTGATCTGGTTAGGTCACTACTCCATAATCATTGTCCTGCTACTGAATTGTTGTAAGAAGATGGATATACTTAAAAGATCTTTTAAGAATGCCAGCAAGGAGCTTCCTAAACAGTATTTTCTTGCAGCTGCAGAGCAATTTAGAAATGTTCTCTTGTAGTACAACCATGACTGCAATAATATGAATACAAAGGCTTTGCAAAAAAAAGCACCAATCAAAATGACTGGTGGTGTCTGCAAGCAGGACACATCTTAGAAATGAACCTTCCAGGTGCACAGTCCTGTCAGCTTGCCTTTTCCAACTGTAAAAGACGTTAAAACATACTAAACAAAACTAACATCTCCAGAATTCAAACACAGCTGCTGAGTTATGCACATACGCTAGCAGTTAAGACTTCCCAAATTCTGGAAACTTCCAAGTGTCTGTAGAAGAGCAGAGGTTGTGGATGAATAGTGCCAGACGCTGTCCATGTACAAGGAGACTATGTACCTCACTGATGTCTCCCAAATGCAGCTATCAATGGACTATATACTGGGGACAGGAAATGACTGTTCATTACTAGAAATGTCTGACCTCTAAAAGTATGCATTGTTCCATATGGTATTAACCCAGGGAACAGGAAGGTATCAAATGACTACATTTTCTTGCAAGCTCAAGTTCTTAGGCACGAGACTGGTTCAAAATCACAACTTAGAGCCAAGTGGAACTGCTGCTGTTATTTTTCATTAAAAAACAAAATACATTTCTCTCAGTTACCATGTACTGATGCAACCTTCCAACAGTCCCTCAGGTTGTGAGAGGAGAAGAAAAACCCCAGAGAATAGTGTTAGTTTCCCCACAATCTTTGGTGTTTGAATGTGTACCCTAACCCTTGATCCATGTCAGGCATGCAGTCAACAGGAGGTGGAAGAAAGCTGTGCTGCCTTGGCTAGTTCTTGCAGTGCCAGCTCACTGCATGGCTCAAGTAGGTCAAATGGATCCCATGATAATCTTTGGGTACCATGAAAAACACTCTGATGGACAAGGATGTGTGAAATGTCCTATGCTCCTGGTCTAGAGATTCATTTTATATTTTTCTGTTATCCAGCATCAATCCAAACTACAAGAAAGTGGACATGCATTCATAAAATGCATGACTAACAACATGCAAACATTTATTAAAGACAGGTGTGGAAATAAATGAAAAATCACAATTAACCTATCTACACTAAAGTATCTTACATCAATGACATATCTCTCTTCCTCCTTCATCTCACCTTTTCCTTTCCTTACAAGAGGTAGTCAGGTTTCCAGTCTTTGTCCGTGTCCCTCCTTCCTGGCAAAGTACCTTAGTTTTACAGCTGGTTAATGACTGGGAACATCCACTCAACTCAGCTCTGTCCTATGAATGATATCCAGTCTCTCTCTTCAGCAAGGCATGACTTTAATATATTAACTTCTGACTTTTATGTGTGTCGAATGCATGACAAATATTTGTGACCTGAAATCTAGCAGCATTTTATTATGTAAAGCTAAACAAAATTCACCCTCTAAAATACTAGCATTTTACATCAGGTATATTAAGAATAAAGTTATATTGAATAGACTGATCTTCATAACCTTTGTAAAGGAAATGCAGGGGTTCTGCTGCCATTAGGTCCCCTCACTTTACTGACCTTCCTCAATAGCCATGAGACCATGGCTGCAGAAAGTATAAATATCTGCAACGATTCTTCTCTGCCCACATAAATTAAGCTGCAAAATAGAACCAACAGCCTACTTCCTATATACGTTAACTAATCGAGTAACTTAAGCCAGGTTACATTTCTTAAGTGATTTTTAACACACAGTTTAAATTCCCTTGGTTATTCCCCTGCAGTATTTTCTGAGTAAGCATAAATTGGCCTTGAAATTAAAAAAAACTACAAATAAAACTTGACCCACAACAAAGCAATAAAACAGCACTGTGCAGTATCCCTGTTAAAAGAATTCTAATTCAGCACAGAAGGAGAAGCAAGGAACAACCAAACAATTTTTTTCTTAATTCTATTTTAGAAAAATCAAATTCACAAGTTAGAGCAGAACTTGGGAAGGTCTAAATTGACATTTTCTGCAGCAGAAATATTGCTGAAGCTCTTTTAAAACTTGCTTTCGTGCCAGAGCAAATATTTTCATTTAATTGAACTTGCTAGGCAACCTCCCAATATAAAGTGTATGGTAAAAACTCTCTCCAGCAATATCAACCTTGGAATATTTATTAAAAAACATTTATGATCCATGAAAACAAAATCTAATTCTGCACATACTCAAACTATGAACTCTATTTTGTGTATTAAATAGCATAACAGAACTATCTAAACCAGGCTTTCATATAGGAGAAAAGAGGTGGTAGTGCATGGGTGTACATTATTGCTAAGATTTGACCCTCTGAGCCATCACTGATTAAAATTAGCAGGCTTTAATTTGAGCTTCTTTGGATGCACATTGTACTATGTGCCACTGCTCTACAGTAGAATTAACAGCAAGATTTAGAAGCATTATATGGTATGTTCTTATGAGAAAATAAAAGGCATATTAGGACATAAATTGTGATGCTGTCTACATTTTTCTCTCTGATACATCAAACATCATGCAGGCCTAAATGCCTATACCTTTCATCTACCACCAAGAACCTATATATTTACCTACCACTGTAGCCTCTAAATAATAGAAATGTTAGTGTGGAAAAGGACCTGCTGTTGTGGTCATTTATGGGAGAGCTTATAAATAATTCCATTACTTTCCAAGTCCCTCTACCATGGAATATCTCATCAATTTAGAAAAAAACCTCGGTCTTGCATTACAGTTACGAGCCTTTAAGATCCATCAAGATTACATAGTGCTCTTCTTGGGACTCTGTGGTTGACCCTGGTCTGTTAAATAAAGGGAAGAAGGAGCTTTTATGTGACTGAACAAAGAACTATTATCATCCAGTTTCACAACATGGTTGAATGCAATGTTCAGTGGTATTTATTTAAGCAAGAAATACCTTTCTGAAATGACCTGAATTCATAATGACTGCTGTTGCTTGAGTTTGTTGACAGTGCATTTCACCCATTCTTGAGAGATACATAGATGAAACAGGAGGATTTCTACTACGTACAAACCCAGATGCAACATTTATTAGTATTAACAAATGGAAGCTGGATAAAACATGTGACTTTGGGTGGCCAATTTCTAGGGTATTTGGTACTGAGCCTTTGTATTGTACACAAATTAACAGCAACACGGCTACTACTGTCTTCATGGGTAAAGCTTGGTTTTTAGAAAGAGAGAATGCTTGTTTAGGTGGATTGTTACTTGCTGGGATCTGATCCACATTCTCAGTGGAAACCCACCTTGGCAAAAGTGCTGTAAAGTTCATTCATGACCTTGAAAGGATCACACAAGAAATACACATAGACACTGGTTTTTGAACACCTGACATTTCTAACCAAGAATTACAAGTAAGAGAAAAAGAAAGAAAGGAAGAACAAGATCATAGTTACTGTCATCTTAAAACCTCAAAAGAAGAAAAGTTAAAGATAGGAGGATCAAGAACCTTACATTTTTCAAAATGATTAACGGGAGTTTGAGGTCATCTTACAGTTTTGCCAGCCTTCCATAAATATCCCAAACCCGTAACTGAGTAACCAATCCCCACCAATGCCCATTCTCTGCTTTGTTTTTCACCTTCGTTTACAATGGCATCCAATCATTAGATTGTAAAACCTATACAACCACGAAAATAGCAACACTCTTCAGAGTGGTTTTTATCATCCTTTAGACTGAAACTGTCCTGGAGGAAAAGGAAAAAAGAATACACCATTGTACTTTACCATGGGCCAATTTCTGCAAACTTCTGTAAACAAAGCACAGAAATAGCTTGTTCATTTTTGGGTTTCACAGCAGAAATTAGTAGCTGAATAACAGCTGGGAATTGACCACATGAGTATTGGAAAATGAGGACTAGGTGACACAGGTTGAATCAGATCAGCAATACGCAGAACAGACCTTTGCACTAGACTACATTCACAGCCATAAGCTAGCAGAAGTGCATACCTGTAAAGCATCAGCTTCAGTATTGCACAAAAGGCAGCAATTAAACAAAACACTAAAGCATCTCCCATGGATCTGCTCTTCCAAAAGATTTAAAGCCACTGATTTGCAAATGCAATGCAGTTATTTTAACTATGGAGAAAAAAAGCTAAGGCTTGTTTGAAGTTTGCACTACTTAGCAAATACGGATCTGATCCTCCAGGATGATTTCCCCCGGCTTATTTTTTTTTCTGAAGGTCAACAAAACTGTAGTAAAAAATTACTTCATCCCAGAGGATGAACATACATACTTCTAATAAATAAGTAACTGTAAAACAGTCTCATTATAGGAAAATGCATTCCTTAACAGTGATACTGACAGTCTCCATCAAAGTGTGTGTGTAAGACATCCAGACCAAACTGATGACAATGCTTACCAAAACATATTTTTATATGTTTGCCATTTGCTGAGATAAATGACAGTAAGTGAAACATGACAAAGCTTTTCAGTTACGATCATTTTGAAATTCAGATGCTCATCTCTCAATACATTGCTTATTTAAATTTCTTAAGAATTAACATGCCAGCGTCCCCTGGAGCAATGTAAAAAAATTGTTTCAGCCTCAGCCTCTCCTTACTAACACAAACACTTCCCAAACTCCCAAGACTACATGAGAAAACTGCCTAGTCACACTTGCATGCATTAGAAAAGACTGAAATTCACACCAAATATGAGTTTAAGCCTTTGACTGAAACTCAGTACATATTTTACACAAGGCCTATACAGAAGCACTAACATACGAAACTTTCCAGGAGCTCATATTTTTCTTTCTCCTAGCACGCTCTTTATAAAACAAGAAACACACAATGCATTCATCCAAACTGAGGAAAACCACAGCATTTCTGTCTGAGGAGGTACAAGGCGCAGCATTTGCTCGGTTTATTTCTAGTACCAAGGTCTCTAACACAGATGAAACCTGCCAGATATAATATATAAATGGAGCTGTGGCTGCACAGCCAAGATTCCAGCACACACATCATGGGCAAAAATAAGAGCAGTACAGCTTAACAGAAAAAGCACGTAGGGAGACAACATTTTATAGGACAAATAAGAACAGTTAACAGTGGTGATTTAGTCCCACCAACCCCTGAAATGATGGATCTGTATATTTGTTATTATAAAAGATGAACTTGTCAGGAAATCTTTTTTCTACATACTCAATGGGGGAAAAGGTGGAAGTTAAACACCATTCTTGATGAATTCATCAGCAAAATTCCCACGTGCCCTAAGTGCGATCAAATTTTGATTCTGGCATAATTTTTAATTTGGTTGCATGAATTTTTGATAGAATCTGAGAGAGAAAATAATTTAAAAAAAGAGATAATTAAAATTGTTCTATTTTTTATTTTTCTAGAAACACAGATACTACTTCAGCTCAAAAGAAACTGAAAACTGCTTGCCTTAGCATGCCTTAAAGCATCCAGAAAATAAATTTAATTGGAGAGACTGAATTCACATGGAATTTTCAGATTTATAAGCTTACCTATTCACATCTGTTCACCTCTCTGCCACTGAAGAACAAGCAATTACACCTATAAACCAAACAGAAACCACCAAACCATGCCAATAAAAAAGGGTTTTAAAAGCAAGATAGAGGCTTGTAACTGGTAGATGAATCAATAAGATTGTGGCTCTTCATGGAGACTGAAGATCAATAAATGACCCTGTATTATTCCAGTGATGCTTGTAAAGGATTTTGTTAGCATTTCAGAGAAGATGCAATTACAGGGCCGATCAGTACTTTGCACCTTTGTCACACACTACAATGAAGCCAGGTTTTTTAACTCTGCAGCCAGAAAAGCTGATTTTTATAAGCAGCACTGAGCACCCATGATGAAACATTGGCTAATCATAAGTACTGTGCTCTAAAAATTGTCTTGATCAAAGCGTTGTACCACCCAGAGTCCTCCTAAGTTCTGCAGAAAGTTCAAAAGCTTCACTTATTATGAAATGTTGCATTTAAGCTGGTTTTGTTATGACATGTCATGATTATGTAGATCACATTTTGACCTTCTGATTTACTATTTAAGAACTGTCATCTTCATTTACGGTCAGCATAAAATCAACATGCCACTTTTGTGATAACTCCATCAGACTGATAAGTTTTAATATTGGCAGTGGTAGACAGAAAATGACAGCCATGCTATTGCTTGTTTACTGTGCTGAGCTGGTAGAAGTAAAACAGAAGCCACTGAGAGAATCTGCACCTTCTTTACTATCGATAAATCCATTTCCATACCTATAAGAATGATGGGGAGGGGGTCTTTATTGAATACAGTGATAGGATGAGGGCTAACAGTTTTAAGCTGAAAGAGGGGAGATTTAGATTAGGTATTAGGAAGAAATTTTTTGCTGTGAGGGTGGTGAGACACTGGAATAGGTTGTCCAGAGAAGTCACGGATGCCCCATCCCTGGAGGTGTTCAAGGTTAGGCTGGATGAGGCTTTGAGCAACCTGATCTAGTGGAAGGTGCCCCTGCCCATGGCAGGAGGTTGAACTAGACAATCTTTAAGGTCTCCTCCAACCCAAACCATTCTATGGCTCTGCAATTCATGGCCGCAGAGAAACATGTCTGCACTTGGCAAGGGCTCCAATTTAAAGAAAAAAAAAGAAGTTATCATTGTTTTAGTGGTCATTACAGAAACACAACTCCCCAAATAAATCTGACGCATTCATAACACCCCTTTAACTGCTTTCTAATGATTTGTGCAATCACAAAATGAAATATTTTTACTATTATTTTCAGCCACCCGTGCTGCATTTTCTTTCATCTCAGGTTTGCCAAAAGTGTAATGAAAGCCCCTGTACTTTACGCCATTGCATGCTTCTTAGTCAGTATACATCACTGGTGTCACAGGCTTCACGTGCTGAACCCTTTCACTGGTAAAAGCACAGTTCAGTTGTGCATACAGCCATGGCCCACTAATTATTAAGCCATCTTCCCACTCTACTTTAAGGTTTTTCTCAGTAATAAGGTGAATTCAGAAGGAGGCTTGCCCAGAAGTTATAACACAATGATAGGACTCAGGAGCCATCGCTAATTCCTTGACTGACCACACTCTCTTGTTATTGTGGACAAGTAAGTCTTTTGGAGTGCAGCTACACTGAGACTTTACTTTGCACACAGAGCATCCCTATAAAGCAAACTTCTTCCTCCACGCTCTGCTCCACCTTGTGGCCCAGCTTCCTAATGTACACAGGCTGGATTCTGCTCCAACCAAACTACCTGGGAGGTCTCCTCAAGAGCCATGCTGAGTGTGCTCCTGCAGTAAGTGAGTATTAAACTGTCAGGATTAGACAAAAGCTACTCCACAGTAAAAACCAACCCCCCCAAGCATCTACGATTCAAACATCATTGTTGAGAGAGCTGGCGGATGTACTGGCCAAACCCCTTTCCATCATCTTCCAGCAGTCCTGGAAGACTGGGGAAGTTCCTCTGGACTGGAGGCTGGCTGATGTTGTGCCCATCTATAAGAAGGGGCACAGGGAGGATCCAGGGAACTACAGGCCTGTCAGTCTGAC
>WAAB01011057.1:248320-275617 GCA_013389865.1 Piaya cayana
AGCAAGGCTCTGACCACCTCCTCTTGGACCATGGGAACCTCATTTTGCTCCTCTAGTTCTGGGGTTTGTACACAGGTGGAACAACTTTCTTTACAATTAAAGACTGAGGCAAAAAAGGCATTAAGTACCTCAGCCTTTTCCTCATCTCCTGTCATTGTTCCTTCTGCATCCAATAGAGACTGTATGGTCTCCCTAGTCCTCCTTTTATTATTTATATATTTATAGAAAGATTTTTTTGTTATCTTTCACAGGTATCTTTCCTTACTCTATATCACAGCTTTCTGAAGAGGTGTGCAGAACCAGCTCATTTGTGTGCTGGAACACAAAGCTACAATTTCTACATATACAAGAAGCTGTATTTTGCTTCTTTGCAGAAGTGCAAAAATAGACTCAAAGCAATCATTCAGTGAGTTGCCTAATGCAAAGGAGGCACCCTTTGAATCTGTTTTTAGAAAACAAAAGCATGTCTGTGATTACTTTCCTCACATGGTAAGAATGACACGCACTCTTCTTCACTCTGCCCTCTACATATTTATTTTGGAATACGCCTTTTCTTTCCCAGTTTAGCCTTCAACTACTTCCTAAGCGACAAACGATGTGCTATGGAGAAAGAAGCTTTAAGTTAGACTAAAATTCTCAGCCAGCTTTGCTGTTCCCTGCCTGGTTATATTTACAGCCACACCTTACATTACTGAGTCTTGAGCAAGCACAGTGCTTGCAGAAATGTTGTTGCTGATTCTGAACCTCCACTGCCAGTGAGACAGTCTGTTACACCCACTGCAAAACAAGGGTAGGTGGCCACGCAAGACAGAGGAGGATAGCAACAAACCTCTTGTGTAATTCTTGTTATGGCTTTGGAAATTATTTTTTTTCTTTATTTAAAAAACAAGACATTAAAAAGTCAAATGCTTTTCCTCAACTCACAAGAAAAGACATTCAAATCATATATAGTGTTGTTATTCACGTCAATCAACCACAACATTCCAACATGTCCTTCCCTAACTGATGTGTCATCTATACTACACACTTTGTAACGGAGCATAATGACTGAGAGGAATTCTTGAAGAGCATTAAGGGAAATGTGACCGAGATTAAAAGGAAAGTGATCAAATGCTGATGTTCCTTCACAAAAGGAGCACTAAGAAAACGCTGCAACTTCCAAGCACTTCACTCTTCCACACAAGTACCAGATTGTAAAGGTATGAATGATGAATGACACTATTCTCAGCTTTAAAGATTCTGGAGTGTGGACGTAATCAGAGGTTTCTGTGGTGGAACAAGTAAAGCTGACATTAAAATGCCTTAAGTCCCTGTGACCAAAGAGAGAAGGGCAACAGCCAGATGCCATACCCTCTGAAGGCAGGCCTGGAAGCATAACCAGTATTGAATCTGGAGTATGATATTTTGTTCTTTCTTCCTTGCCATCATAACAAGCCATGATCTGCGCTGCTACAGATGTGTAGAGCTACAGGGGATTCAGGAAATTAAATATTCTGTAATTTATCTTCTATATTCTAGAACCATTTCTCTTGAGTGGATTATCTCCCCTATATAATCTGAGGCAGCTGAACTCTTGCACAGCACAGATGCTAAATACTTGCTGGAAACTTGGCACAGAACAACACTGAAGGATAAAGACTTACCTTACCACAGCTCTACTACGTGTTCCTATTAGAATTACCAGTGTGGTATTTTATGGTTGGTTCAGAAAACATTAAAAGCTAAAAAATATTTGAGTGGAAAATTGAATATCTCAATAAGCAAAGAAGAAAGCAAAACCACACAAGGAATTAGACACCAAAACAAGGCTGAGGATGTGAAATTTCTACTGAGGATGTAAAGTTTTCACTCTTTCATTTTCTTAGTTTGGAGGTAATAGACTACTTCTAGAAATGTCAAAATATCTGAGAAGTGCATTTATATGGCTACTTATGAAGTTTAAAACCAAGCAAAACCTCATCCTCATAACAAATCATATGGGCACAGTATTTTATTAGTTCCAGCAAAGCCAAACTGTGAAACAAATCACCCCTCAAAATGTCTGAAAATAATATTCACACATTATGTGAAATGTGTGATGCTTGTTTTTTTGTATTGAGTAATAAAATTCTTTCAGTTGCATCTTATAAATAATTTCTTTGTTTTTAAAAGCATGTATAAATAACACAACACATCACAGAGCTCATGTTTATTTTCTCACTTGAGAACCACTCGAAATAACTGGGAAGTTTGGACTTTTGAAGAGATTACTAGTCTCACAATATGACTAGTCTCCTACAGCTGGGCCGGGGCAATTCATGGTTTTAAATACAGGATGGGGGATGACGTGATTGAGAGTAGCTCTGCAGAGAAGGACTTGTGGGTGCTGATTGATGAGAAGCTTGACATAAGCTGGCAATGTGCAGTTGGCCCAGAACGCCAACTGTATCCTGGGCTGCATCAAAACAAGCATGGTCAGCAGGCCAAGGGAGGGGATTCTGCCCCTCTGTTCCTCTTTTGTGAGACCTCACCTGGGGTACTGTGTCCAGGTCAGGAATCCTTAACATAAGAAGGGTATGCAGCTGTTGGAACAGGTCCAGAGGAGGGCTACAAGGATGATCAGAGGGCTGGAGCACCTCCCATACGAGGACACACTAAGAGAGTTGGGCTTGTTCAGCCTGGAGAAAAGAAGGTTCCAGGGAAGCCCTACAGTAACCCTCCAGTACCTGAAAGGGCTACAAGAAAGCTGGGGAGGGGCAGATTTAGGCTTGACATAAGGAGGAATTTCTTCACAATTAGGGTGCTGAGGCACTGGCACACGTTGCCCAGCAAAGCTGTGGCTGCCCCATCCCTGGAGGTGTTCAAGGCCAGCTTGGATGGGACCTTGCATGGCCTGATCTAGTGGGAGGTGTCCCTGCCCACGGCAGGGGGGATGGAAGCAGATGATCTTTAAGGTCCCTTCCAACACAAACTATTATATGATTCTATGCCTGAAACATGTTACAGGTTCTCTAATGAACAGAGGAATGAGGTTGGGCTATGAATTCTTTTTAATAGACATCACATCTCAATGAACATCAAAGACTGATAAGCAATCATTTTCTTTTCAATAACTTGCCCCCCATACATTTGCAGTGGGCAACCTGAGAAAGTAGCTTATGTAGAAGGGGAATCTTGGGAGTTTCCAGGCAAACAGGATCTGTAGGACAAGTTCACTAAATGTGGCATTACACACTGCCAGCTCTTTGATGCTGTAAAGGTGCATTGCCTGTGTTTTCTGGACAATGAACCTAAGTCCTGCACATACTTTGGATATTCACAGAATCACTGGGTTGGAAAAGACCTCCAGGATCGTTGAGTCCAACCATTCCTATCAAACACTAAACCATGTCCCTCAGCACCTCATCCACTCATCTTTTAAACACCTCCAGGGAAGGTGAGTCAACTACCTCCCTGGGCAGACTGTTCCAGTGCCCAATGAACCTTTCTGTGAAATTTTTTTTTCCTAATGACCAGCCTGAATCTCTCCTGGCACAGCTTGAGGTCATTCCCCTAGTCCTGTCCCCTGTCACTTGACAGAAGAGGCCAGACCCCTCCTTTCTACAACCTCCTTTCAAGTAGTTGTTGAGAACAAAAAGGTCTCCCCTCAGCCTCCTCTTCTCCAGGCTAAACAACCCCAGCTCTCTCAGCCGGTCCTTGTAAGACTTTTTCTCTACCCTCTGCACCAGCTTCATCGCTTTTCTCTGGACTTACTCCAAAGCTTCAACATCCTTCTTGTGGTGAGGGGCCCAGAACTGAACACAGGATTCAAGGAGCGGTCTCACCTGTGCCGAGTACAGAGGGAGAATAACTTCCTTGGACCTGCTGGTCATGCCGTTTCTGATACAAGTCAGGAAGCCATTGGCCTTCTTGGCCACCTGGGCACACTGCTGGCTCATGTTCAGATGGCTGTCGACCAACACACCCAGATCCTTCTCCTCCAGGCAGCATTCTAGCCAGTCTTCCCCTAGTTTGTTGCACTGCATAGGGTTGTTGTGCCCCAAGTGCAGGACCTGGCATTTGGCTGTGTTAAACCTCATCCCACTGGTCTCAGCCCAGCGGTCCAGCCTGTTTAGATCCCTTTGCAGAGCCTCCCTACCCTCCAGCAGATCAACACTTCCACACAGCCCAGTGTCACCTGCAAACTTACTTAGGGTGCACTCAATGCCTTCATCCAGGTCATTGATGAAGACATTGAACAGGGCTGGACCCAGCACTGAGCCCTGGGGGACCCCACTTGTCACTGGCCTCCAGCTGGATTTAACTCCATTTACCACCACTCTCTGGGCCCGGCCATCCAACCAGTTTTCCACCCAGGAGAGTGTGTGCCTGTCCAGTCCAGAGGCTGACAGTTTCCTAAGCAGAATGCTGTGAGAAACTGTGTCAAAGGCTTTTCCAGGCAAGTAGCAGAGGGAAGACTCATGCAGCGCCCCTAGGAGGAAGGGAAGAAGTAAGAAGTCACTGTAGGCCACAAGTTGCAATGCCAGAAGAGGACCACATTTTTAACACTGACAGAGAAGAGATCCATGAAATGAAAAAAAACAGAGCAAACTGCTGCTACTCTAATAAGGTAGATCAACATTTTGTACACTGATGGTGCAAGGGGTTGTATTAGTTCTCAGTTCATAGGAACTGACTGACAAAAAAGTGAAGTGCTCTAGCTGCATCTTCTTGGGGCAAGACAGAGGTATTCAGCATCAGCTGGCAGGGACAAAGAACACTGCCAACAGCTGAAGGAACAAGATCCTACAGTGTTTGTGGTCCTGCTCATCAAATGGCAAGTGAGCTGGAAGACTGACAAGACCTCTGGTCCTTGAATTTCCTTATTAGAATTGACTCAGCTTGAGCTGAGATCTTTTTCCTTGAGGCTTATGAGCCTCATATGGCAACCTGCAGGGCCATGAAGCAAGGCCAAGAAGGAAAAATCCATTCTTGGGATCTATCTCAGCAGACCAAGACTCTCTCCAGTAGAGGAGGATGCAAGGTCACTCAAGGAAACACCAACCTCATTATCTTGATAACCAGCACGAGCATGTCTGAGAATGAGACTGTAGGAGGTTCATCTGGAAGACAGCAGCATTTGAGCACAGGCCTAACAACAGATACACAGTAGGAGCAAGGAAGGGAGAACTGCTTCTCTACTAAAAGAAATGGCTGAAAAGGATTAGGAACTGAAAGATCACAGGAGTGAAATTAAAGCAGAACGAGAGCAAGAGCACCACTACCCCCAAACCCTAGCTCCAGCCCAAAGCACTTGAGAGAAACTGTGATGCCCATCATAGAAGTCTTGATTTGTATAAACTACATCTGATTATTATTATAGTTACTAACAGGGCATTGCTGGGGAACATTTCCCATGGATGACTGCACTTTTAATAGTACATATAACAGAGTATCTAGAATGCCAAGTTTTGTAATGACCACAACAAACATTTTCTTTAAAAAAACAAAAATGCCTGTACCTTTGCTAATATCCTCCTGCAAAATATCCACACACCACAGACAACAACAGTGAGAAAGCCTCAAGCTTGGAATGAAACAACACTGATGGGAGAAAATAAATTGAAAAAGATGTCCTCCTGCACTTTCCCCTTTCACTGCTTTAGATGTACACACAGTCAGGTCTTTGAGCTTTGTTCCACTATTACATGCAGGGGACTGGAATCTTTCAAGAGTTTGTGTGCATGTGACAGTGTGAACCAATGGCAAAATTCAATGACCATACAAACAAGTTAATAGAACTTTTAAAATACTGACCTATTCCTCACCTTCTCTTGTTTCAGCTTCTCATTCATTAAAATTCAGTAAATCTAATACTGCTTCAATAAACATTTGATTAATGATAGAAAGAATAACATGGGATGGTATTACCAGGAAGACCCATGCATTGCAACATATTTTATCTATCCCACTGGAAAAAAATATTGTTCTATTGAGAACAGTACTCTCTAGCAGTGGTAGACACTTATGAGTGGAAATTCGAGGATGCCATTACTCTGTTTAAGACCTGCATGAGGGCTGTACAGATCTGCTGTTTTTTATCTCCCCCAAGTGGTCAAGCGAGTTTGTAAGTCCACCTCACTGAAGCAGCTTCCTCCTTCTCTAGAACATCTTCTGTAGTCAGGCGGCTAGTGAAAGAACAGGAAAACTTCAGAGCTGACCAAAAATTCATTTAGAGGGCAGAAAGCACAGGAAATGGCCAGTCTCAAAAGTACCTCAGTTACTCCATATATTCTCATATAACTCCTAAATTTAATTCCTAACTCCCTTTCTAGCATACAAGTGACTAAACTACAACTTGAAATAGTACCCACATTTGACAGTTTACAAGTGGGTTTAATCACCTTGGTACAGATTTACTAATAATTTATAATCCAATTTGTCTTTGAAATAACTAATATTTCAAGCACCTGACATCAGAGGGATCTGACCTAGTATAATTGTATTGTAATTAATAGCCTCAAACCATTCAATTGCAATCCATCACTACTTCTCAAACAGCACTGATTACATTTACTTGCATTTTTTCTTTAACATCTTCTATGAATTATAGTAAATAAGCAGATAGAGTTCACCCTTTTAGTTACATATATGTTTAAAAAGTGGTGAAAGGGGTATGGCAAATGAGCCAGAAATACTGTTCTTTTAGCTATCCTCTAAATCTGTTACAAACATTAACTGGCTGTAGGCCAGTTCAGACAGGATATAAACTACTGTCCTCCACTTTGCTCTTTTCTTCAATCATTAATGTTTACTTAATATTCATGAAAAATAAGTTACAACCCTGGAAGCTAAAAACTTCTTTTTATTCACAGAACAAATACACCTCTGGCTGTATCATAAATTACCTACATTGTCAAGACAACATACTTATAACCTTATTTGGAGGATCAATGCTAGGTATGAGAGATGTGATTTGTTTTCATACCTAATAAATTAGTAAAAATGCTTTGATATTTATTTAAGATATAAAGAGTGCTCTTTATGGTTGTTAAATATTACTAGGATTAGGAGGAAATCTTTCAGGCACTGAAAAAAATTGAAACACCGCTTTTCCACTAGTGTTTGTGCTTACTGTTCACAAACACTGAATTTCCCAAGAGACAGATATGCAACTTTGCGATTGATCTTCCCAGAGAAAGGGCTAGCTGGAGGCAGCTGGCTTGGGCTCAAAAAAAGTAGTCACCAAATAAGCATCTTTCTCATTGTGACAGGCAATGGTGGCACTGAAGGTGATATTAAACACTTTGCTTGCCTTGTCAAAGCTGTCCCTGCAAGTGCTATGAAACATGCACAGCTTTCCACAAACTGAAGTTCAAAGGCACGTCTTAGCTTCTACTTCCATTGGAGAAAAGAAAAAAGCAGTGTTTTGGGGAACTGACTTATGACTTACAGTTGGTCTTCAGGAGTAAACCTTATGGATCCATTGCTGCTTTATACATACAACTATTTTTTATTTCTTATAGCAAGGGCTGGATTATACAACAGCTAAGATTAAGGAGCTGGTTTGGTTAGTTTTCCATTCTCATTCTGTAAAAGTTTTCAAAAATTTTCATTATGTTGATGGAAATGCCAATATTTATCTGTTCCTAAAGCAGTATTTTCTCCCACAAAGTAAGAACAAGATCCTCCCTAGATCCAGTAGGGAATAGAGTGCAGACCGATAAATAAAAACATCCTTTTGATATTAAAAAAGATTGTAAATATTTTGATCTTAAGAAATACAGCTAAAACAAGTATGTTTAAAATCTGAAAGCTGACACAGATAGAAACCTATGCTAAATACTAATTAAATGTCAATGTCTACACCTAAAATAATCTGTAGTACATGTACCAGAGTCATATGATTACTTTTAAGAGGGAACAATGAAAATCACAGTTTTGACAAGTATATACCATGATCAAATTAAACACTTCTTTTCTGATTTGCATAATTTACAAATACAGAATTTGCTTTTTAAACAATATTGTCATTTAGGATTTGTTATATAACAATAAAAATATGTAACATTACTTCTGCTCAAGTTCCCTGTTTGTGCATCTATACAGTAATGTTATCCTCAGTTTATTGTAGCAGTTGTTGCAAAGTTGCTTTGTAACCTGTTCCAGTGTAAAAGAATTAAGCACACAGGTAAAAGAACAAAATAAAAAATAAAGTCCTTAACTTAGTACTGTTAAGAGCAGCTTTTGTTCTGTAAACTAAATGAGTTGCTGCTGATGCTCGTTAGAATGGTAATAGAAAATAGTATTAGCATTAGCAATTTAGGACAGGTTTGAAGCAATTTCCAGCCTATGTCAACAGTCATTCCTGGCCCTCAACCTTAAAAATCCCCAATTTGAACAGCAATGGTCAAACACCACCAAATGTAACAACCACTGTATCTCACTTTGTTCTCACTGATCACAAGTTGAGTAACAGCTGTCCTTAGTGTTTGTCCTTTTGTGTGTCAGATACACAAAGGAGAGAAAGACCTAAATTTTAACCAGTGTGCCCTGGTCTGCACTGCAGAGGAGACTTCATGCCCACCACATAAAGAACAGAGGGCCACAGAACTGGCTACACATGTAAATAAGGCGGATAAGTGGCTTTTTTATATTATTATATTGCGCACTTCTCTGAGTGAAGTTTTACAATACATCTGTATACTGACTGTGTATAACTTAAAAGCTGTGCAATATAATAAAGAAAAATGCCACTTACCTGACTTTCCATAATTTGGTCTACAAGAATTCAGTGTCTCACTAGTATGCTAAATATTGGGATGTCATACGAGAGCAAAGAGTCAGTATTTTGACAACGAAGAATGTCATGTAGCCTAAAAAAAAATTACAAAGGGTTTTTGCTTCTCTAAAGGAAAAAACAAGCCATATTAATTTTTCTGTTAAGCCAATCAAGTTGTCCTTCCAATGAAAAAAAGTGCTTCTGCCACTTTATGCCATTCTTTCACGGATGTTTCTGCCACTTTACATACCATTTCTATATTCCTTCAAAAGAGAAGCATTAAGTTTTCCTAAATGATTTTCACAAATGTGATTTCTCTTTATAAACAGAGATACCTCCAATACAAACATCACTTTCTAAATCTATTTAAACGACTTTCAGGGGCAGGAACAAGGGTAAGTAAGTTGGAGGAATTTCACAGACACAGAAAATTATTGTCAATAATCAAAATGACTGTTTCAAAAACTACAGAAAATTTACTGCAGCTTTGTAACATTATTTAAGTATTCCATCAGGCTGATAAGTGAGAATAAAACCCAAAAGAACTTGGATTAAGAGAATACATCTGAGAATCCTGCAGGTGTCTTTACACACTATGATAATTAACACTAAAGAAAACATGACTTATAAAGGGCAGGTCAAACATATGCACACCACACATCTACCCCCAAGCAAACAACATTAACCCCCCCCCCCACTTCAAATTCGAGAAGACTGAACTGCAGTGCTCTATCAGTAAAATTTACATATCAAACTCTGTTTAAAAAATATAAAAATCACTTACCCTTCACATACACAAAATAGACTTACTGAAATCCTGATATATAAAATAAAGAGGGATCTATGATCCTCCATGTAAATGAAAGCTGAATTAGTCTGAACAAGTAGGTCCAGTGTAAAGAAGTCTCAGGTACAGAACATTGTATGGAGGCAAAATTCAGTCATCTTCTGGCTGTGGTTAACTGAAAGCTAGCTTTACAAGTGAGATCAATCAGAAAACTAAGAATATTTCTAGACTGTTGCTGTGGTGATTGTAAAATACTGTTGATTCTTCCAAAATAACAGTATGGCTTACAATGCTTTCATTTCCTCCTCATTCTCAGTATGTCCAATTCAAACAAATCTATATCATGTAAAACTGGGTTAGCTGTTTTTTTTTGAGGTAGACTATAGCGATGTATTTCTCTGTGACTTTATACAGTATTCCCATTGATCTTTCTTGACTCCTTCACAAAGTCCAGTTTTGCAATGATATGTGCCAGTGAAATAATAAAGACTGACCTTTAAGTTCATACATACTACTACACAAATTCACAACAGAGTTAAGAATAAAATACTACTCAGTGTTCAACAACCAGAATACCCTGACTGTGCCTCTGTATTGTCTGGCCTAAATCTTCGCGCTTCTTAATGATAGTCAGGATATTTAATACAAATGCTTACAAGTTTTTAGAATAATTTGCTATGTGTGTACTGCTTATTAGGGTTTCCATCCCCAGACTCTTACTGGAAGCAGAACTCAAAACTGAGGAAGCACAAAGTAAACATGAATTTCTTCATAGATTACATAGGAACTAAACCAAACTCTTTTGATTATTGAGAACAAATTCAAAACTCACACAAACTTTAAATCCTAACTGCTGTAAGCTCCCTAAGGCAAAGTTGAGAATCTAAAAGACAGGAACAGTTCATCTTGAATACGCTCACCAGACATGTGCAGGACAGCCAGGGAATCAGGCCCAGTCAGCATGGGTTCATGAAAGGCAAATCCTGCTTGAACAACCTGATCTCCCTTCTATGACCAAGTGGCCCACCTGAAGGATGAGGGAAAGCCTATGGATGTTATTTACCTTGATTTCAGTAAAGCCTTTAACACCGTTTCCCACAGCATTCTCCTAGAGAAGTTGGCATCTTGTGGCTCAGACAGATGTACTCTTCTCTGGATAAAAAACTGGCTGGATGGCTGAGCCCAGGGTGTTGTAGTTAATGGAGCTAAATTCAGTTGGTGGCCAGGCACAAGCAGCATTCCCTGGGGCTCAGTGTTGGGGCCAGTCTTGTTTAATATCTTCATCAATTATCTGGATGAGTGCTCCCTCTGTAAGTTTGCAGATGACACCGAATTGGACAGAAGCGTTGATCTGCTTGAGGGCAGGAAGGCTTTGTAGAGGGATCAGGATGGACTAGATCCATGAGGTTTAATAAGACCAAGTGCTGGGTCCTGTACTTGGGCCACAACAACCCTATGCGACACTACAGGCTTGGGGAAGAGTGGCTGGAAAGCTGCCTGGTGGAAAAGGATCTGAGTGTGCTCATCAACAGCTGACTGAACATGAGTCAGCAGTATGCTCAGGCAGCCAAGAAGGCAAACACCCTGGCCAACAGAACCAGGGAAGTGCCCTGTACTTGGCACTGGTGAGGCTGCATCTTGAATAGTGTGTTTAGTTTTGGGCTCCTCAGTGAGAAGGACACTGAGGTGCTGGAGTGTGTCCAGAGAAGGGCAATAAAGCTGGTGAAGGGTCTGGTGGTGTTACGAGGAGTGGCTGAGGGAACTGGTACTATTTAGTCTGAAGAAAAGGAGGTTGAGGGGAGACCTAATCACTCTCTACAACTACCTGAAAGGAGGTTGTAGCAAGGTGGGTGCTGATCTCATCTCCCAAGTAATAAGTGATAGGATGAGAGGAAATTGCCTCAAGCTGCACCAGGGTAGGCTCAGACTGGATATTAGGAAATATTACTTAGTCAACAGGGTTGTCAAGAAGTTGAACAGGCTGCCCAGGAAAGTGGTGCAATCACCATCCCCGGAGGTGTTAAAAAAAACTTGTAAATGTGGCACTTTGGGACATGGTTTAGTAGTCATGGTGACACTGTACTTGATGATCTCTGAGGTCTTTTCCAACCTTAATGATATTATGATTCTGATTTCTATGTTTCTAAAAGAAAAATAGAACCCAAGACCAAAAAGCAACTTCAGATTAAGCAAGCCTTTGTCATATATAGAACTGAAGACTTATGGTTGGACTCGATGATCTTGTGGGTCTTTTCCAACCTGGTGATTCTATGATTCTTTTAAAAAGGGAAAGTCCAACACAACAGGTAAAGATAAAAAGGATAAACAGTGTTCTATGCTGCCAAAGTTTATAGTAGAACCAGAATTAAAAGGTGATTTTTCTTAAGTTCTGTTCCTTGAAACTAAACAGTTGATTATCTCACAGCCTTTGCTGTGAGCTTTTTAGATATCTAAAAAACAATATGCATAAATACATGCCACTTTGCCACTCACAGGGGAAAGGGATTACATTGTTTTACTCTCACAAAGTTTCATTAATACTCCTTTAATGTTTTCTCTCATCTTATGAGAGATCTGCTCTCCAGTACCATATTTTTCACATCCATTCTTTAGACATGGAATTGCATTCCATGCATTCTGTTTTTGATGACTAACATGTAGTATAGGCTACTGCAGCAACATCTGTAATCAGTCTAAAGTTGTATCACAGGAACATGGTCCTTACACATGGGTTTCAATCTTTCAAATTAAAAGACTATGCCAGCAACTATTAGTATGACAGATGAAAAGTCTCAAATTGTGTATTAAAAAGCATGTTACAACAGCACCTTTTTGTTGTCTTATAGTAAGTGCTCAAAGACAGTTTGAAAGAAATGTGTTCCAATGAGAAACAGCTATACAGCAAACACACAACTCTTACAATGCCTTCACAAATTCTAGGGAGAAGAATATATTACATGCCTTAGCCACTGCTTTCCAAAATACTTTAGATGAAAAGAAAGTCACTTTAAAAGGTTAAAACAATCAAATACTGGCACTAAGAATTTGTAAGGACTTTATAAAAAATAAAACAAACCCCACAAAATACTGAAAACAACAACAAAACCCCAAATATTTTAGATAGAAAAGATCATCTGAACCTTCCACAATACTCCTACACAGAAAAAACAAACATGAAATCACAAACACTGTATTTTGGATTTATGGTTCTAGGTCTCAAGGAGGCTGCAAAGTGGAGCTGTCACGATGGAGGGATTTCCTCCCTCCCTCTGACGAGGTTCCTATGAGAACCAGAAGCTCATCTGTCAGGGAGACAAATAAGAGCTGTTCTATCTGCACAATGCAAGGTGGCACTTGCATCCTCTTCATCCTTTCCACCTCTGCATGGTACAGGATTTCTGCATGCCATGCCCAGGCTCTGGGATACAGAGACACTCATGAGCTCCAACTACAGACTCCTCTCCAGATAAGTGCTAGAGAGGGCAGCTGCAGGACCAGGACAAGAGCGCAGTCTCCTGCAAGGCAGGGAAACACAAACATTGTCAAGATGGGCTGATGCTTTCACAGCCACAGATAAACAATGACAGTGATTTTTCAAACAGGCCAATACTTCCAACAACTGAATCTCAGTGGAATTTTTTTTGCAATAAACATGTTTCTAAAAATGGCACAATATATTAACATACTACAGCACAGATTTTTACTAAGGGTGTAAGTTTTTCTCAATAGGATATTCGAAACAGCATTTTGGCATCATTTTAGTCACAGTCTCCTGAATGCGATAATAGAGAACAGGAACATTAATGCAGGAAATGTCATCAACTCCTCCTCCTCTTCACAGGTTTTCTGGCACTTCAAGCTTGTTGTTACCTTACTTGACCCAAAACCAACACAAATGAGACCTGGAGACACAGACTAGCAGAACAGCTAGTTGGATCAGGGTAGACGTAGTTTCATATTTCAGCACTTACAGTCCTGTCTCTTAGAGAAACCATCTTCTAATACAAGCTGCTCCTCTCCTTAAACTTGGATTGAAGGATAATAGTGTTTAAGATTAAGGTTTAAGATCATCTGGAGTTGGATGAGCATATACAGAGAGCCCTCAAAAGAAAGGAGAGCACAGCATTGTACTTAAATAAGTACAGGCTACCCAGAGCCACTTAAGATACAAACAGAATTGTAAGAGCAGCTCCAGTGAAGGTAAAACCTCTGCATGCAGTTTCTTCATGATGTGCATTGAGTGCACAAAAATCACATGAAAACCTTACAGCTGTGTTTACTTTTCACCTTCAGATTGATTCTGGGATCAACGATCATGCCAAGAAACCAAAAGAAGAAGTACAGTTCATCATATGACGCAGTATTTGATAGTCTTCCCATATCTATCCAAAACCTGAGCATTTCTAAATCTGAAATATCTGCAATTGATTCTTTCTATATAGGAATATTTCCAGAATGGTTATTGCTTTAATGGATTTCAGTGACATGGAAATTACATTGTTCCTCTCATGACTTCTACCAACTGTCCTGCTTATCCAGTAGTAGAAAAAAGGAAACAAACAGAAATCTGAAATGCCCCCATTATTACTCTGAAGGAATGACACTGAAAGATTATCTGTGTTAAATCAAGAGATCAAGTTCTGAGCTTTTCAAAAAATTTTAGATGGGACTGGAAAGTATTTCACATTCTTTACTACAAAAGCATTCTGACCTGATGGGTTCACAGTGCTAAGCTGTTCAACACCATTCTTAAGAGACAGAGAGTAGTGAAGAGAGGAACATTTATAAATAAACGTAACAATACCACAGGTTAAAATGTCAGGTTGAAACACCAAGTCTTTCTAATACCATATTCATTTCTACTCCTCTCTTACTTCCTGCACAAGGAAAAGAAATTGAACTTTCTACTTCCTACTGCAATAAAGGACTTTCCATCGGAAATTAAAAAGTAAAGGTAAATTTCTGTCTCTATATTACAAAAACCCCAAGATGCTAACTTCAGTGAGATTGCTTAATTTTGCATCAATATCCTTTATTGGCATATCTCAGGTCCCATGTTGCACTGTTTGATGTGTGATTGTAATAGCCAGAGCAAAATTGTTATGTTGAATTGAATTTTTTTGCAAGAATGGCAGGATTTAAAAACGTTTTATCTAGGCTAATAAGTGTTAAACACATGCCATTTGACAGATATGAAAGCATGCCGATTCACAAGTGCAACTCGCACAGCACTTCAGAAGCTTCAGGCTAACAGTAATTCATACATGTAGACTGCAAAGTATTGATGAGAATGCTGGAGTTTAATTTTACTGCTTTACCAAAATATTTCTAAGAAACTTACCACTACTTCACAACTGAGGTCTACAGGAGAAGTAGGGGAAAGGTCACCTCAAGCACAGGAGCTTTTCTATAAATAACTCAAACTAGATTTTTAGTTTAGTTGAAAAAAGTCATGCAACCAAAGTGCTATCTGATTATTCACCCATGTTTCTACAGCTAACACACACAAAAAGGTATTATAAATCAAACCTGGAATTTTGGGAGACTTTATGTCTCTATGACCGAAAGTCAAGTACGTAAAACAAATTCCAGATCCTGCCAATGGGTTATGTAGTTTCTGAACTTTTCAAAGCACAGCCTAACTACTAATTATAGTTGGCACTCTTACAAATGCTTCATTATTTAATTTACAAAGCAACAATCTGACCATATCTCACAATTATTCAGAGTGAAGTTAACTTATCTCAGAAACTGCAAGCTCAAACCACAGAAGACTTCAAAATTAAGCTTTCTGAAGTTTTTCAGGTCAGTAACATCATTTCATCTCAGGGCCATTCTACTTTAAAGTAGCTGCATTGCATCTCTGGTGCTGGAAATTAGTTCCCTCTGGCAGTAGCAGGAAATATAAATTAAAATGTGTATGTCATAAGTAAAAAGCAAAGCAGTTATTGATCAGGAATGACCTCCCTCCACATGTCTGCATGCTGGCTAGGAGAAACTCCACACACTGTAGAAGTGATGGTTTCTATCACTTATAATCAAGTGTGCTGGCATTGTGGTATACATCCTATCAGCACGATATGACATATTGCTAAGAGTAGATACCAAGAGTAATTAAAAAACCCAACAAAATAGAACACGAAGAAATGATGAGCAATAAGGAAGTGGGTGAAACATTATGACTGAAGATCAACATCTGTTGTTTTTAAATTACTGATGCAGACTTAGCATAGATATGAAAGCAACACCATGCAATATCAAAACTGCCCACATGCTGTGGGGTGGCCCTGATAATTCTGCTTGTTGTGGATGTTGAAGCTGGGCAGAATACAGCTACATGCATTCCAGAACTGGAACTGTCTTTGTAAAACATGTTTTGTTGCTCCCTTCCAATCAGTCACACATGAGCAAGAGGACATACCACACTGTACATATATTAGCTGAGTATGCAATTAAGCAGCTGAATATCAGGCCAGTAATTTTCTTCTGTACAAAGACTGGCTTGTTTGGCAGCAATTAACGCCATGGGCAGAAAACTGCAAATGTCTGCATGTGGTTGGAGATGCACAAGAAACCCTCCGTACACAATACTTTAGGTGAGAAATTCTGGGTCCCAGGGAGAGACAGAGCTCCAGGAGAAGACACCGGACCAGGAGCATGAGGACGAGTAAGTGTGAAGCCAGTTGGGGCATAGGAAGCCAGATGTTGATACCAGGCAGAAACATCCAGTTATGGCCAGGGTGGTCATCTGAAGCTGTGAAGGCGTGAAACTACCAGTTATGCTGAAGTAGGGAAACACAAATTATTAACTTCATTTCCATAATTAAGAAAAACATACCTAGGCTCACACCTAAAAGACTGGTCCATCCTCACCCCAAAATACTTATTACGTGGTCTAGTTACAATATTTCAAAATATTTCATTTGTTAAGAAGGATCAGCCATGATGTATGCAGCTCCTAACACACCACCACTACAAACAAAAACTTTATATTTTAGACAGCAGGTCTGACTGGAAAAAAGGAAGATGTTGCATCCAGCGCAGCTCATGCAGAGCTGACACTGATGCTGCACTGAGTCTTTATTAATCACAAGCAATTACAGAGAACCATGACCACAGCATTCTGCATTTGCATTTATTTACTGTACCAGTTTACTTCCAAAATGGTAGTAACAGATCTACCGGTAGCACACTAAGCATAATTTTCATTCCTGTAAGAAGCATCACATTAGCAATACTATTCTGAAAGTCATGTTCCAAAATATGTGGTACTAATCTACAAGTGCAGGACCACAGTAGATATGCCTCACTGTGACAAGCTACAATTTGGCACATATGAAATGCAGGACAGTAGGTACTCGCTATCCCTCGGCACATGACCAAGAGCAACTCCTTTAGCTGTACATCTATTCCATAACCCTAAAAGCACCGAATCAAAATGATCTATGATGCATTGTGTGGTTAGAAATATCAACTTTAAGACCTTAGAGGCTGAACCGAATGCATAAAGGCTGGATGAGGAGTAAGGAAAGAAAATACAAGCCCCAGTTAGCCTGCAGTAAGACAAGGTATGCTTTTATTCCATTTGTTGAAGAGACTCAGGAAAGCATTACTATAAAAACATGTTAAAATGAGAAGCAAATGGCATTAAAAACAGCTTCACTTCCTACTTATGGTAGAACTAAGAGCAAAGGGAACAAGCATGTAGGAAGGAGAATGCTTGAAGAAAGAAATAA
This sequence comes from Piaya cayana, assembly GCA_013389865.1. Lineage (NCBI taxonomy): Eukaryota > Metazoa > Chordata > Aves > Cuculiformes > Coccyzidae > Piaya > Piaya cayana. The sequence goes on from WAAB01011057.1 coordinate 265,584, forward strand.
AAGCACAGTAGCTAGCACTTCTCTGCAATAATATTATTAGCCTGCTGAGAGCAATTACAGGAGCACGGACAGCACTTACTTTGTTGTGACCTTATTGAATTAAATCTGAGGAAAAAAATCTGCGATTCAGCAGGGAATTTATTAGAAAATTTTAATGCCAACTTAAATTTGATCCAAAGGCCTCAATACTAAAGGTCATATCCATTACTATATGGTGAGAAACCTTGGATCTCTCTGTTCCAATGTTTCACCCTTTCTCAGTTTTGTTTTCTTTTGTAAGAGTAGGTCAGACTCTCCTTCACTCAGCTTTGCAGCACTCTGCATTAGAGGTACAAGCCTGCTATTCATATTTTAAAAAAGGCTTAGCCAGCAAGTCAAAGAACTCTAATCTTAATTTAAGTGCAAAGCTGAAAACAGAAACCAAAAAAAGTCAAACTGATTGAACTAATGTGCTACATAGCCAGATTTTACCACCTTACATGGATACACAACACACGTAACCTGGCCTTCACTGAATTATTCTAGGTCATTACAAACCTTTGAAATTGGAAATACCATCAACTGGTACTGAAGCTGAGCTTCAAAGGCTCCTGTTTGTATACTAGCAAGCACAACGGTGGCAATGATTACTGGGTACTCGTTCAAACCCCATCATATAAGGATATAATGAAGAAATACTTTACAATAAGTGTGGGGAAACACAGGAGCAGGTTGCCCAGGGAGACAGTAGAGGCTCCATCCCTGGAAACATTCAAGGTCATGTTGGACAGGCTCTGAACACCCTGACAGAGATAAAGATGTCCCTGCTCTGGACTAGCTAACCTGTAAAGCTCCCTTCCAACCCAAAACATTATATGATTCTCCTACCCAGAGATTTCAGGACATGTAAATGCTAAACACCTGTGAAAAATATGAAGTGCACCATGTAGCTCATGAATTACTGCTTGAAGGAAGTGTTCCCCTCCTATGTACAGTACAGCTATGAGATTACTCTTCTTCTAGCTTAAGATTTAGGAAAGAATTAGAAACATAGATAGCCTGCACTTTTCAAAACACGAAAAAGACCGCAAATTCTGCTTTTACACTGCATTGATTGTATTCAAACATGAAACTGTATTAAAGGGAAAAAGCTCATGTTCTCAAATGCTTATGTAGTTTTAGGCCTTACATTACAGTGACTTCCAAAGTACCTTGAGTTCTTCAATGCCCATATTAGTCCACATATATGTGTGAACACAAGACCAGATCCTTGCTCTCAATTTGCTCAGCTAATGTCTGAACAGAAAAGCCATTCTCTTTTTACAGTCTTTGAGAATATACATTTTGGATATTCACAACCCTCCTTACTTTCTCAGTTGCTTCAGTATTCACCCAATGCAGAATGTTTGAGGAAATGGAGTAGGTGAAAAGAGAAGTTTCCTGCACCAGGCTCGATCACCTGGTAGCAACAATCCCATTTTTCCTCAAAAATACTGGAAAACTTGGCAATTGAGCCAGTTTAACCTACCATTCAAGCTGTGCCAGCACTAAATACATTTTTGGAGAGTCCATGAAAAGCATCTTTTCTGAACTTAATTCACACACGATTTTATGTTCTTCATGCTAACAGTCAAACTAAGTTTAGTTTCATGTAGGTCTCAGGTATCACAGCAGATCTGGGAGTGAAAGGGCAAATAAAACTTGAATGCCACTTCTTTAGACTTGCGTTTACACATTTGTATGCTGACCCAAGCCAACCCTTCTAGAGATGGATGCAAGTGAACCCGCACAGTAGTGTCTGGGCTGACATGCTGTATTAGCTACACACAAGGATGCCTGCTTTTGAAACTAAACAGAACTTACACAAGCACCTTATTGCAAAGCCCTCTACATGAAACATGAGTGTACTTAATCTGCTGTGCTAGAGAAAGCGTTGGTGGTTTTGTCTTCTGAATTGCTTTACCCTTCACAAAGACATTGATTATACAACCTTGCTTTAATGGGATTTGATTACAGTAACCGCTGTAATTTTTTGCATTAGATAGCTGTGTCTTATCAGTCTTGTCTCATGCAAAAAAGGAGAGGATTAATTTATTACTTTTAACATTAGTAAGAGATCTACAGAATGGCTGCTAGACTAAAACTGAAACATTTAATATTTTGTCTTTTCATATAAAAGCTAGCCTTGATGTTACAGTACAGATATCTTAGCTTTGTACATTGAAAGCAAAATTTCTGAGTCTGATTTTTTGTTTTTCTTAGGATCTGGTTAACACATGATTTCTTCAGTTAGTAAGAAGATAAGAACTGCAGAAACAGAAATTTCAATCATGACACTGGGTAGGATGGCATCATGCTTCACACTATTGTTTAACTCACCTGCTTGTCAGCTATTTCTCTCTCATAAAAGTTCAAAGACATGAAATTAAAACTATCACTCTATTAGCAATAGTTTCCAATTAGCAGTATCTTATTTGAAATACAGAGAATTACAGTATTTTACGGCACTAAGCCAGAGTCCTATGTGAGTATGGAGCTGGGACAGAGAAAAAGAAAGGCAAGAGGAATGGGAATGCAGACAGGTTTGATCCTGAATTTCTCAAATGACATGAACCTTGTTGCATCACATTTGGATGCTTTTGTTTTCTAGGGCTGAGATCCTGGTGAATCTTTTACTTACCCTTTGACAGATTTTTTTTTCTTTTTTATAACTGCTATATAAATATTCTTGTCCTACTGTTTCCACTGAGTAAAGAGGTTAGTCATGCTCCATCTGCAGCTCTCCCAGCTCCTTACCTGTTGTTCTTTCCCAAAATAAGCATGTATTTTTCCAACTTAGGCAAATGGTGTATCTCAAGCTCTATATAAAATACCATTTAATTCTACAGCTTTTCAGAGAGCAACTCATTTAGTCAACAGTTATTTCTACAAGTACCACTGTAAAATTAGGCCCTACACATTAAAATATTAAAATAATTATTTTAATATCATATTTAAGTTTAACAAAATTAATTATTTTTATCTGAACTTTTGTATGCATAGGTATGTCTCCTTGAAAAACTGCAGTTCACCTTTTGGATCTCAATAAAAAAGACAAGACTCTTCCTGTGCTGGTGTTCACACTGACTCTTAACTAGAAAATAACAACATTAACTATTAAATCTGTCTTCATTGTTCATTCAGCAGGACTTTTAATTCTTACATTGTTTTCAGTGTGGCCCATAAAACATGGTAGGAATGACACAAACAATCTGATCATCATCCTGCCAGCTTTCTGTCTAAGCAGATTTCCTTCTCCACTCTAGTGTCACTTGGATCTAAAGGGGATAGAGAAGAGAGCAAGATAGATAATAAAGGGATACCTACTGAGATATATCGGGTTGCAAGACTCTGATTATCAGCTTTAATTCCTACTGTAAGCATGTTTTAGGAACCTGAGCAAATAATTCAGCTCCCTATGCACCAAAAACTTTAAATACATGCTTATATTTAAACAGGAGTGCCCACCTTCATTGCCACCCCAATACCTCAAGGACAAGCATGTGGTGAAATGCACTGTCAAAATCAGGGTGCCCAGATCTCCCAGAGCTCACTGCTACTTCTGTAAAGGAGTAGTAGTACTAATAATTGTCTCTGCCCTCTGCCTTGCTCGTAACCTGAGAGAAAGGAGACAGTTCTAGCCCAGACAAGTCCCTTGGGATGGCACGACAAATGTATGTGTACTGTCATACTCACAAAATTATTAGTAATAAAACCAGTACTTTGAAAAGACTTACTTCCTATTTTACCCATAAAGCTTACCATACATGTGGTAAAGATATTTTATTGTCAATGCTTAGTTCTTCAGGATTACTCTATAGTGCAACTTTGCATACCAATTTTTTCTCCTCTTCTCCCATGGGCATACCTACTAATAATTTAAAAGCAATTTACAACATGTCAAACTGCTTAAGGAGACTCTTAAGAACCTAATGCATGAAGTTAACCACTGGCATGATTTATTATTGAAGTTCCACTGTTATAATTTGACAATTAAGAAATATTGATAAATGTAAACACATTATTGATGTCAATTAAAAAGCACAAGATTGATTAACCTCCCAGAGGTATACTGGCACAAGCAGTTAGAGAGTAATCACCCCCAATAAGTATTTGCTACTGACAAATGTGCATAGAAATTACACTGCTGTGAGACAAAGACTACTTTCATTTAATATATAAGATCATTCAAACACACAACCAAAGTACTGGGTCAACAACAAAATCAACAGAATTACAAACACGATCTGCATCCATGCGCAAGGCTAAGTGATTGGGTTACATAATACTCTCATTAACCATACACTCAGAAGAAAACACAGTTAAAAATTACCAAAGCAACTGCTCAGCAAGTGAATTATGCTCACAGGAGAAAGAGTAAGAACATATTATTTAGGCACCACACTGCAATATTTGTAACCGCCCTGATGAGGAACAAGAGCTTGTTTACAAGGCAAACAGCAAATCTTGGTTTCAAGGTATGTATTTATGTACATTGTACTGGTGACCAAATTATGAAGGTGAATTTAAAACTCTGCTTAGTAATGGTTACTTCCTGCAAAGCAAACAACCTAGGAAGGACGCTCAGGCAGTCCATACCTTGAAAGGGGAAAGCATATACTTGATGTACCTCAGAGACAATAACAAAAGGAATCACTCAATTTGTTAAAATAGGATTTGAAGAGTTTGGGCTCCTTTTTTCTTCTTCTTTTTACTTGTTTTCAGAATTAATGTGCTGGCATAATGCCTGTCACCAAGATGAAGGGCACTGCAGCTATAGCTTTTAATGGCCAAAAAAACCCCAGGCTCACCTCAGAAAGCACAGAGCTAAAGACAGCAGCAATGCACCACTACCAAGGAGACTGCGTAAACAACAATTAAACTTCTCTCTACACTTTTGTCTAGAAAACAGTTTTCCCTACTTCAGCTTCCAAGGGCTGGATAAGACATGCTAATGCTGGAGCTTAGCAACTTCCCCCCTTAAGCTTGGCCTTCCTCACAACTCCATTTATCAAACACATTCCCCTCAAATACAAGCAGCTTACTACATAGACACTTCAGAACATAAATTACTGCAAAAGCGTCTTTGTTAGAAAGAGCTTTACATGAAGGTCATATATGTTTATGCTTATTATCAAAATAAAACTAGATCACTGTGAATTTTCCTGGCTGGAAATTGTCAAATGGTATTAGTGACATAAACCGTGTATGCAATAAACCCTCAGAGTAGGCCCCCAGAAGATTACAATACATAGCCTCCTTCTTATTTTTCTCTTAAAGTAACATTTTCAGATTTTTATTAAATGACAGTTAAAATTCATGGAATTTATAAACAGGTTTAATTATGGCAATATTTTTTTTACAATAAAGAAACAAGTGGCACCTTTGCAAANGTCCTGAGGGACATGGTTTAGTGTTTTGTGGGAGTGGTTGGACTCAATGATCCAGTGGGTCTCTTCCAACCCAGTCATTCGGTCATTCTGTGTGAAATGGAGTGATGGAATACTTTTAGTGACTGAACCAACAGAAACAGCACAACAATAATAAGATGTGGAAATAAAATGTCAGATTCTTGAAGCAAATAGGACAAATAGAGGTCTTAGAAGGCTGGCCTTATGCTGAGAATGAAGAGGAGAATAAATTCTTTAGACCTGCTAAACTAACTGTGGAAGAAGCACCGGATTCAGAGCAGCAGGTGAAGATTTTACATACTGCATTTTCAATGTGCTGAGGGGAGAAACAAAGCCAGCTGGAAGGACATAAACTAATGCAAGTAGCTTAATGAGAAGTTAAAATGCTCCCTCTTCCCATTGTTATCTGTAAAGGCAAAAACCATAACCGTAATACACTGAGAGATTGATGACTAAGCATGAGGAGAGAAAATGTCATTAAAAACTCCACTGTACCACAGCTACAGGACTAGGCAACCTGGTGGATAGTGAGGGTGACAGAAACGTCATCCTGAATTACAGACTGAAGTTCAAGGGCAGCAGAACACAGTCCTGGGGATCTGAGGCACTAGAAAAACATGCCAAAGCACCTCCTGGAGGTAAGTATGCTTGCTTGGTTGCAGTGCCATTGAGCCTGACACCGTCTCCTTTCAGTAAGTAGTACAAAACCAGAAAGGAAAGTTTGCTTAGCAAGGAAAGTGACGTAAAAACCCAACAGTTTAAAAAGCAACCAACAAACTATGGGAGATCAAAATAGAGATCACTCCAACAGTACTGTTGTCTTTTACTTTTTTCCAGAAGTCCTCAAAATGGCAATCCCTTTCATTTCCTCAAGGTCTAGCTGTACTTAAATCTATTTTGCTCCATGACAACAGCACCAAAAAAGGACACTCGGGAAAGATCTATGTTCTGACATGAACATAAGTCACAATACAAATGAAAGGCTTTTACAAGTTTATCTATTTCATAAATAACACACAAAACTGACATATTTCTCTTCCTCCTATTTGGTAAAAAAAAAATATCCTCCACAAATGTCATGTTCTGCAGCAGACAGCACACAGCAAGAAAGATAGAAAGGTGCTCAAAGGTTAATGCACTTTGACGTTAGATACTCACTCTTGAACTCTCTCTCAAATGGCATCACTACAAACCAGACTGGCAAGCATCAACTCAAGATCACAGAGTCAGATAAGAAACATGACAGAAGCAACTTCAGCTGTGACCAGCACTTACTTCTACCTTCCCTCTTTTGGCAATATTTCATATTTATACTAGGACATACATACACTTTCTGTTAATCTCCTCATTTGGAAGAGGCCCCCTTAAATTTTTGTTGCACAGCCTCCCCTGTGAACAATATTCATTTACACACCAGGCAGAAGCTTTTGAGAAATCAAACACAGGAAAGCAGAAAGCAAGAAGGGATGAGTGGCAAACACAACTCCCTGAAAATGTGAGCTTACCTTGCTTTTGGAGCTTTCTTTCAGCACAATATGGTTCAATCAGTGCTGCTAACTGTTTCAAGATGCTACTAACCAGCCAGACTGATGAAACTTTCTCTTCTCCATCTGGAAATTTACAACTAGCATGTACTTGATTACATGTGACATACTTCCAGACCAAATTGCTCACTAGAAAGTTAAGTCCTTCTCCTGTCCTCCAGCCAGCTCTCCTCTGTGCATAACATCAGATCCTCAGAGTTCTGGATGCATTATATAACTACTTACTATTTATGATAAGGCCCCAGCCTCATTGGATTAGCCACAGAATACATGTAACAAAAATAATGACAGCTCTTTATGGCAGATAATTAAAGTATTTTAAAAGCAGCTGCCTACACTCAACAGTTTATTTTTTATTTAGGAAAGGTTCCTGCATATATCAAGTGATATATTTAGCAGTAAGAATCTTAGATCAGAAAGACAAAGCCTCATTCTACTTCTGAATTACCTCTGCTTGTAGCCTAAAGGTTACTTTCAACACAGGGTCTACTTTGGTATTTAACATTGCAGGCAGAACCTGCCACTTGTAATTTAGTCAGCAGGGCAAACAGCAGCAAATCACTTGTGAAAATACTATCATGCTCTCCATCAGGTGAATTAAACGAAAGCCTATGGACTAACTGCTCTGGAGACTCACACAGGTACAACCTGGAGAGCCAAGCCACCTGAAGATGAGTAGAATGTCTGTCACACCTGCCACACATACAGATGTTAGAAATTAAGCTGATATGACAGTTATGGGCTTTTGGCATCTGCATGTCTCTGAAGCTATCCTATGTGCAAGATGAAATAGCTGTTTGATAAGGCTGGCCAAAGTGAACACCAGTGCTAATGTGTCCTGTGAAGGGCCAAGTCCTAATCCACCTAGCCTTCTATTCAAATTTATCAAATGTTTTTCAAGGTCATTCCTACTGCATTTTTTCCCTTTGTTGCACACCCTCCCCCCCAAGTATTTACTGAACATAAAATGTGTTTACTATCATACTGGAATACAAACCCAGTACAGTTCTGAACGTAATGCCTTTCTGCTTCAATTTCAATTTCAAGCTTTCTTTTCTTTACTAAAAGACAGATATTATAGATCCTACCTTATACCTTCCTCCATCTGCACCCGTGTCTCTTTCCCAGTAAAGAGCACTGAAAATTAGCATGTTCTGTTCCTAATCATATTCTTCCTTGCAGTCTACTGTTACAAAAGAAGAAATAAACAAATGTATATTTCTCAAGTTATCTTTTCATATCACACCTAAAGGAAGGGCAACTTGACCATAGCAAATACTACTTAAATGACCCTAAAAACATCACCCCAAAACGCTTTGGAATTAAAAAAAATCCAAAGAAAAAAAATCACAGAATCATTAGGTTGGAAAAAGCCTTAGAGATCATCAACTCCAACTGTACCTGTCTAACTAATAAATCATGTCCCAAGCACCTCATCTACCCAATTTTAAATCTCCCCAATGCTTTCTAAAAACAGTCAGCTGATTAAATTCAGTGTTTGGCTTTACCGCGAGCTTCCAGATTCTCCATTTAGCTGGAGAAATGGGCCTGTGAGAACCTCATGAAGTTCAACAAGGCCAAATGCAAGGCCCTACACCTGGGTCAGGGCAATCCCCAGTTTCAGTACAGAATGGGGGATGACGTGATTGAGAGCATCTGGTTGATAAGAAGCTCAATACAAGCTGGAAACATGTGCTCACAGCCTAGAATGCCAACCATATCTTGGGCTACATCAAAAGAAGCAGAGCCAGCAGGTCAAGGGAGGGGATTATGCCCCTCTATTCCTCTCCTGTGAGGCCTCATCAGGAGTATTGTGTCTAGTTCTGGAATCCTCAACATAAGGACACGGAGCTGTTGGAACAGGTTCAGAGGACGGCTACAAAGGTGATCAGAGGGCTGGAGCACCTCCCATACAAGGACAGGCTGAGAGAGTTGGGCTTGTTCAGCCTGGAGAAGAGAAGGCTACAAGGAGACGCTTATAGTGACCTTACAGTAACTGAAGGGAGCCTACAAAACAGCTGGGGAGGGACTGTTCACAAAGGGTTGTAGTGATAGGACCAGGGGCAATGGGTATAAACTGGAGAGGGGCAGATTTAGACTAGACATAAGGAGGAACTTCATGATGAGGGTGTTGAGGCACTGGCACACGTTGCCCAGGGAAGTTGTGGCTGCCCAAGCCCTGAAGGTGTTCAAGGCCAGGTTGGATGGGGCATTGGGCAATGCGATCTAGTGGGTGATGTCCCTGCCCATGGCAGGTGGTTTGGAAGTGAATGTCCTTTACGGTCCCTTCCAACCTAAACTATCCTATGATTCTATGAATCTTGGTAGGGAACCAATTCAGTAAGAACTTACGATCTGCTAAAGCAACTGCAAACTGACCACCAGTATTGCAACAGGCTAGGAAGGGCAAGAGGCTCATGCCCAACCATTTAAAAATTCTAGATGCCACTGCATGTATCCAGAAGCATGCAAATGCTTGATTACCTTCAAGAACTGATAACAGGCAGAACCTGTTCTAGCAGAAGTCACTTTGTCCATTGTTTGATTACGCCATTCACCTCCTGCTCTTTTGTGAAGGAGGCATTTAAAAAACTTTTTCCTGTGTCTACAGTTGCTTAAATACACTAAACGGCTCAAGAGGCAGCAACAGTTCTTTCTCTGCATAATGCTGGCTCTATCCTGGTTGGAATGTGTAGGTGTAACAGTGGAATCATAGAATCACCAGGTTGGAAGAGACCCATCGGATCATCGAGTCCAACTGTTCCTATCAAACACTAAACCATGCCGCTCAGGACCTCGTCTACCCATGCCTTAAACACCTCCAGGGAAGGTGAATCAATGACATCCCTGGGTAGCCTGTTCCAATGTCCAGTGTTCCTTTCTGTGAAAGACTTTTTCCTAATGTCTAGCCTAAATCTCCCCTGGTGGAGCTTGAGGCCATTCCCTCTTGTCCTGTCCCCTGTCACGTGGGAGAAGAAGCCAGCTCCCTCCTCTCTATAACCTCCCCTCAGGTAGTTGTAGAGAGCAATGAGGTCTCCTCTCAGCCTCCTCTTCTCCAGCC
>WAAB01011057.1:276308-311330 GCA_013389865.1 Piaya cayana
ACAGGCCTGTAGTTCCCTGGATCCTCCCTGCGACCCTTCTTGTAGATGGGCACAACATCAGCCAGCCTTCAGTCCGGTGGAACTTCCCCAGTCTTCCAGGACTGTTGGAAGATGATAGAAAGGGGTTTGGCCAGCACATCCGCCAGCTCCCTCAATACCCTTGGGTGAATCCCGTCTGGCCCCATAGACTTGTGGGTGTCTAGTTGGGCAAGCAAGGCTCTGACCACCTCCTCTTGGACCATGGGAGCCTAGTTTCGCTCCTCTAGTTCTGGAGTTTGTACACAGAGGGAACAACTTTATTGACAATTAAAGCCTGAGAAGAACAACTCAAACCCAAAAGAAAAAGTTCAAGTGTTCCCTTGGAAAACACTGATGACCAGCCAGCAAAAGAAGGCAGATCCACGCCACCTGATGGTCAAACTGCTCATGCAACGTCTCTTGTCTTCCTGCTATAGGTTTGTGCAAACCATGGTTCTCATCAGTTTAAATAATTTAAAGAGAGAAAGACTCTAAAATATCAGAAGTGTTTTACTGAAGAGTATTGCAGTTGTGCGATGTCAAAACCAGTACAATTGATATCAAGACTTCAGAGCTGCCAGAAAAAACAAATTATTCCTTCTCAGTTGGACAGCAAGATGACAGGTAGCTTCCAGCTACAATCTAAAACTAGGGAGAAATACGTAAGAATGAGATGTTCTATAAATTAAAACAGGGACTTAATCAGAGCACACAGGTCTAGCACAGCTTTTGAATTTCCCTTTTATATATTCAGTTAAAAACTTGAGAGGCAGCATGCCACAAAGAAAACAGCGAACATTTCAAACAACTCAGTACACTTCTTCAAAGTGGCTTCCATAAATCTTGAATGTCAGCAACTGCAGTAAAGTTTCAGGGCAAATTTTGCTACCGCTAACACATTCCAACAGCAATGGAAACTCATCAATGAAGTAGCACTAGTATATCTGGGGAATGGCTGTTATGATAACCCTCAGAAGAGCCTCAAGACTTAGCCTCAAAGCTTTTAAAAAATATCTACTTCAAATTTACTTGTGACAATGCATTTCTCGACTCCCTTCTTTACAAGGAAGACACCACAACTGTGCTGTTCACACAGTAAATATGCAAAAAGCCCTTGCACAAACAGTACTGAGAGAAGAATCAGAGTTGCTCCTTCTTTTAGCCAGACTACTCTTAAACCAAAGCAAATAACATGCAGAGGAGGACTAAGACAGAGATTAATGTTCCTCCATGCTTTTCAGCTTTATAAAGCTACTTTTATAACATTGAAGTAAATTGTACAGTGACTGACACGAACAAAATGACAGTAATCTGTCACTATTTCACATTTCCCACTAGGCTGATTCAAATAGTTATTTATGAACCTTACACTTCAATGGTCACTTTGATGACTAAACCATAAATTAGAATGTAAAGTGAATATAAATTTGATTCTAGAGTAACAACAAATTGTCAGCAAAGGGGGACATTATTTAATTTCTATCGACACACTATGAAAAAGTCAGCAATATCAAGATGTGCTACATCATAATAAACCCCAAACTTCACAAAAAAATGTACCCTAGATATCATGCTTGCTTCAGTGCTCCTGCAGTTAAAAATAAAAGCACTTTATATTATGCTTCGCTAGTTTTAAATATAAAGCCTTAATAATGTCAGATGTCTTCATTACTTAGATCTTCAATTAAACAGGAAGCAAGAATGAATTTTATTTACTCAGAGTATGATTAAATTTGACAACAAGTAAATTTTAATATGAATTTAGATGCTAAGGCTCTTAATAGTCCTAATGAAAAGCTCACTTTCAAGACAGTGTTGCTATTTTCTCCAATATTTATCTCTTGCTTTACAGCCGAAAGTGAGATGACACTGAGACCTAATAGAAATTATGCAAAGAAGAACAGTTCTCAATTTTTTAGAAAAAACTTTTTTTGAGGGGAGGGGATGGGGAAGGAATGACTCAGAAAAAAAAATCCTTATTAGCCAAACATCTACTCTTGCAGGGATTCACATGTCAAAAAACTATCTCGATAAACTAATTTTCTTTTATCAGATTATTTTGTATTAAAAAGTTCCATTGCATGTTAGGTTACTGTGTGTGTTACTCCTGCAAATACATAAGATAAACACATACATCCTTCCCAAACTGAATGCAGCATTATTATACTTTGTCTAGAAAATTTCTAGAAGTGACACGTGAGATTCAAGGTAAGTTTCACTGGTAGTGTTAAAAATGGGAAGATGCACCAAAATCTTTAATATTCCTTATTTTTCAAGTATAGTTTTCCTGAAATTCCTACATGGAATGATACATGTCCCAGACCTATGATAACACAGAAGAGTCAGCAGAACCATGTTTTGTCAAAGGAAAAGCTGGTAAGCTTTTATTTTAGCAAGACTTGCCCACTGTCTGACTTGGAACCAGTGAGAGGCAAATCCTACCCACATCAAGTCAGGGTACTTTAAACATGAAGGCACTGCAAAACACTGTCCTCATTTCAGCATCCGAGATACACAACTATAAAATGGGAACAGTATTTCACAGAATCACTAGGTTGGAAAAGACCCACTGGATAATCGAGTCTCACCTATCTGAAGTGCTTTGATATCTTCAAATTAAAGTTTCTTCAGAAGTACTTGCTGTTATTAAAAAGTTGTGCCAAGTAGGTCCTAGTTAAGGTGTTTTAAAACAAAAGTAAATTTAGTACACTTCAGTCATCCATTTCATGCCAGAACAGTTGCTGTGGTAGACTCACTAATATTTTCTAATTAATGAAAGATATGGTGTTTACATTCTTTCATACAACCACCACCAAGTATTTTCTGACATGCTGCCAGGAATTAATCTTAGCCATAATCTAGAAGAGATCTTCTGTAGCATTTTACAATAGACCCCACATCCACAAACAGTAACCTCTTTGATACAGGTTTCTGGAAGCACCAGAAATTGACCCTGTGCATTTGTCTGCATATAGTAAGCTTAAACAATAATTTCTGTAGTCTATAATAATCTTCAATGTATTATACTGAGTAGTGACTGCACTTACATATTTTATGTACCTAAATTTACTAAGTAGAACTCAATAAACTAACTGCTAGCTCCGATATGTTTGAGTACAGTCTGACTCTTCTGTAACACCTCTTCCTTCTTTCTCTTCTCCAGCCTCTAATACTTCCCTGGAGAATACTGAATATTAAGGCTCTCCAAGATAAAATCTCAAAAAGATGAGCTGAAAATGCTACTCATCATGTACAGATAGGAGAACCCTCCCCCCCTCCCCCCAAAGTTTAAATATAATTGCATTGAATCAACCCAATCTGAACTGCTTCTTCCAAGACATGCTTTTAAAATATAAAACCAGGAGCATTTGAGATAAAAAAGATAGCAAAGCTATGACAGCACAAAAGAACACTTGTTCTTGGAAGAAAAAACTTCAAATAAATAATTTAACTTGCATCAAAATATTCATACTTAATTGCCAAATCAAAGGATCCAGCTTCCTACTGAAATAAGAATCTAACTAAGTGACCTGCTAGCCACTGAAAGATTCATGTTCAAACAGTCTGTGGAGGAACAACTGCACACATTCACTTGATATTTAAGAGAAGTAATACTGAGCTCTGACTGGTATCAGCAAGTGCAGAATTTGCTAGGAGGGACTGCTTAAGCATTGCAAGTGCCCTTAGAGAGTTTAGACATAAGAGCTCTTTCTTCAAATTTCCGTGGGATGCTTTAGATAGATAGTGGGTATGTGTGTGAACTAATAAAGCGTGTCAAGTTCAAGAGTGTCATTCATGTCTAAATAATATGGTACCCAGTGGAAGGAACAGAGATGGTATAAATGCTACTCAGATGAGGTAAGAGAAAAATATTGCTACTGAATCAACTTTTTCTAAAGCCTGGACGTATTTAGCCACCATTTCCTAAATTCACTTCAGGGTTTTCTTTTTCTGTTGCTGTTTTAACACTGTATCGGGCGGTGGGGGAAAAACAAACACAGAAGGTAAGACTATTTGGAGTGAGTGTCTCTGCCACTCTCCTAAGCCTACGAGGGACCAACTAAGGTGTAAACAAAAGGAATCTGATACATGTGAACTAGAGAAAACAGAAAGGAAATTGGGGCATAACAAAGAAGTAGAGGGACAGTAAAACAAACAGTATAAAAGGTAACAGAAGAGTAAATAAACTTTCAACAGCGAGGCCTGTTTTGGTTAGTGGAACAAAACATCCCTAAATCCCCTATTGTAACCATCATGGATAAACAACTGTCTCAGACATACAAAACCATTCAGAGATATTTTAAGCAAGGATCTATTTCTTACATCTGTAGTAGCTTAAGACAGTTGACTGAAGTATGTACAACTCTTAGATAAAATGAAAGAAATAAACATACCTGCCGATGAATAATTTCTAGGTTTGCTTTGGCTTTATTCACTAGTTCTTCTATTTTTTCAGAATCCTTTATATTCTTGTTTTCTCTGAAGGCATCTCTTATCCTTCTGATGGCGTACATTCTAAACATAAACAATAAAAAGACATCTATTCACAGAAGTGCGACAGTTCATGACATTTCAACATTATTGAAAAGGTGTTGATTTTTGAAAAAAAAATACATGCATACACACATACATAGAGCCCAGTTTTATACATATACCTTTTCATTCAGGGCTTTTCTTTTTTGCCTGAGTTGAATCAGTGACCAGATTATTCAATTAAAAAAAAAAGTTTTACTGGAAGTTATTGTAGAAAATTTTCATATTTCTTATATCAGTCCAGTCCTTACTACTTGTTATTGCTGTAAACATACTGTTGGATGGATACTGCAAAGTTCAAGAACATCACAAAAAGCCTAAGAATAAAGAAATTATCCCCCAAATTATTTTGTGTCAGTGCAACAATTCTTATTCTGCATACTCTAAAAGTCACTGAGCTAATCACTAAATACATTTCACGTCATTACTAGTTCCAATTTTGCAATTTAGCAGTCAAAGGTAGACATACGGACCAACCACAATAGAAAGGGCTCCTTCTGTGTCACCCCCTTCCTCTCCTGATAAAATACATTTTACCTTTAAGTCCAACGCTTCCTCATCCATTTCTGCACTAAGAAGCAACTGCAGGACATGATCTCTGCAAGGAGGCAGAGGTTAGGATCTCTGGTTTCCAAGAGCAAGATCAAAAGCTGCAGCCATCTACAAATATTTCCTCTTTCTTTCCAACCTAGTAAAGAACCTTTCTGCAGTTTACAGTGTACTGCTCAACAAAAAACAAGGCCATTTTCAATACTAAAACAAAATCTTCAGGCTGAGCTATAGATACTTTCACTACACGTGTGCTTTGGAGAGAAAGGAGAAATCACAGTAAATCAATCATGCTCAGCTATCTAGATTATGCCCAGTATCACTTTTACTACAAAAAGCAAAACCCTATGTAGGGTGTTGCAAGGGAAAAAAAAGCTGCTGCCCACACCACAAATAGTGTAGTATTTCAACAATCATTTTCAATCTCATATAAAACTGAAACATAAGACAGAAAATTGACTGAAACAAGATCATAAAAAACTGTAAGAACAACATTGAAAAATAAAAATATTGGGGAGGACACAAGAAGGGAGAGGAAGAAGGAAGATGAATAACCTGTGGCACTCCATACCATTAGATGGTGCTATCCAGCTCCTAATGTGGCCTCCACCAGCCAAGTGGAATATTTTCTCTTTGAGCTCATAAATAATACATTTCAATCACAGGAATCAGAATGGTTATGGAGTGCCACCCTGCTGCCACATACTGGCAGATGGTGCATGCTTTTAATTAGGGCCTGTTCACCTATAATGTGACACTGAAGTGCGTGAGTGAGTGTGTGTTTGTATGTGTGAAGTCAATAGAATGTATTAAATATAGAAGCTCATTCTAATCTGCAGCTGCTGTCCTAGCAAGATTTGAAGGGGAAGCTGATTATTTCTTCTAGAAAAGAAATAACCTAAAATCATTAAAATGTGTTGTAATTTTGTTGCTGGATAATGGATGGATTTCAAATCACCTCATATACATATGTAGGGTTAAACTGTGCAAAAAACATACGGTATTTTTCCAAGAAAGAGGAGTTTCCAAAAAATACAAAGACCTTTTGTACATATGGTGCCTTAATTGTTTCATTTTCTTACTCTTCCTCTCATTACACCCAACAGTTATTGAGAAAACATCACCCGACTACTTCTTATCTATTGTCAGAAACTTGCACTGTTTTTCCCTCTTACAAATTCTTCAAACCTTTATGAAAGTTATCACCCAAATGAAGTTATTTTACATAGGCTTTAACAAAATCTTAATTCTAGAGCTAAACCAATACATCCCCAATATTCTCTAAACACACCTTAAAGACTAGCTCTATATCCTGGTACTACTCTTTACTAAGATTAAACTGACATTCACTGTATGATTTCAAATACAGATGAGATGAACTCAAAGCTCAAACTCAGTACTTTAATGCCTGTAAAACACTCTTTCTTCTGCACTGAGAGGTCCCAGGGGAACTTTTTTTGCCAACATTTAAGTTCTTTGAGAACTGTGTAAAAAGTGTTACATCAAGATTTAAATGAACTGGCATGTTTGGCGTTTTGTTTGTTTGTTTTAAAGATCAGCTTTTTATACATAACAACAGCTGTGAGCAGCATTAATTCCAACCTTCAATAATCTACACTTCAAGAGTTTCTGAACTGAGTATGTACTAAAAGCTAGTACTGACATTAGGGCTGCAATATTGCTGCAAGCCCACGAACAACTAAGTTCTTCTGAGGATATAGTAATGTGTGTAGTGACAAGTAATAAAGATATACATACTGTAAAAAAAACCCCAAACAACTTGTTCATTGCAACCTAAATCTGTTGGTTCTTTGTGAAAGTCAGACTTAAAGATGATCTTGTTGATGAACACACTGCGCAGCAGATCATCTACTCTAATGGTGTGTATTTTCAGTTCTATAAGCATATGCATCAATACCAACCCGAAATGCCAGTGGCAGAGGACATATGGCTATCTTAATCAGACTTTACAACACTAACCTCAAAGCAGCGCTATCTGAAGACAGACAGATGAAAATCATACCAGCAAGTGAAATGGTTGCTGTACTTTATGGATGAGTAATTACCTAAGCTGGCACAAAGGAACTGAGGGCATACAGCATTGTGACAAGTTTAAGCCAATGTGAGTGAAAGGGATCTGCTGAGATTTTGTCACCCTTCCTGGTAGGAAAACAACCTCCTGCTGCCTGCAGACCAGCACAGCCAGTCTGATGCTTGGCCCTGAGGTGAGCCAGTCCAACTTGGTAACCTGACAGAAGGCTGACCTACCAAAAATACTGATTTAGATGGATAGTTTGCAATAGATCCCACTCAGAGAGGCCAAGCAAGCTGCATAAATAAAGAGGACTCTTCAGTGAGGAGCTACCAAGCTCTCCCAAACAGAATGGGAAAGCAATTCTGCTTACAGTACACTGAAACAGCTCCAACAGACCTTTGAGAAAGGTCTTAGAAATGCAGCATCATTATAAATGAAAACTCAAACTGCATTTCACCATCTATTTTCCTCACTGTTCTTTAGAAACAGATACTGAAAAATGGCTGAAATATCCAATGAGGCATTTTCTTTTCTTTTTTCTCATGCAAGCATGCTGAAATGTTGACGGGAGCATCACGGAATTAAATGCAGAGATCAATATGATCAGCGAATTGTTCAGTATCAATCAGTTTCACAGCATCCAGGCCTTGTTCTCTGTAAAATGTTCCCACACTGAAATTTTAGAAGAGAACATCTTTGATTCTATCTTCTGCGAAGATCTTCTAGCGAGCTAGTGACAACGGGACCTAAGCAAGAGTGTAGAGTTGAATACACTCACTCTCTTACATATGCATGCTCAAATTACTTCTTGTGATCTCTACTTGCATGCATCTGTCACACAATTAACTCCCAATTAAATAAAAGTATGTACTCAATGCATAATAGACTGAGTGCAATGTCTTTCGACCAAAGCTGCTGCAGGTGGATGGCTACGCAAGGTAACAGGTGCACATCAGTAGAAAATAGGAAGAATGGTTGGGGGTAAATGGAAGAACAACACCAGGACTAAACCATTACCACATTAAAAACATTACTCACAGGGAATGGACACTACCCACTAATGTTAAGAGACAACAACACCCACAAATAATACTAAAACCCCCAGATTTAAGGTTAGAAAACAATCTTTTTCCTAATCTTCAGTCATTTACCTTGTATCTTTTTTAGTTTTTTTACATTTATCTTTCTATCTCCCTGAAGCACAATCAAAAACCTAATGTGTGTCCTCATCAAAATGAGGCCTACCAGAAGCAAAGTCTGAAACAATGGCTATTTAAAAAACCCTGAAATCACAACAGAGGTACTTCAGAAAATAATAGCCACTTAGGGATTTAGATATTTTCATTTCAGAATGTTTACTTATGTCACATCTGACCAGAAAATGAAACAAAATTCAATTTCCTTTTTGTATCTTCAGTCTCACACCATTGTACTCTGCTAGAGTTGAACTAGAAGCTGAAACACTGCAGAAATACTTGCATTTCAGCACATAGCACTATGCCTTCAAAATAAACCTGGTCAAGCAATGCTTTTCTCAGCACAACTTTGCATTTACCAGTATCACAACATGCTAAAGGTTTACGTCATTTTTCCAAGACAGCTTTACAAACATGCTGACATCTTGTCCTTGTGATTGTGAACAAATGTAATGTATTAACAGATCACATCACAGACCTAGGCACCATATTGCAAAACATAACAGCTATTACAAACTGTAAATCATTGAGCATATATGCAAAGATAGAAGAGGACAACTGCGGTACATAAACTGTGCAAGCAAAACAGATCACAAGAGAATATGCCAGCAGGTTAGAATATTCAAGACTTTTAAAACGGGTATAAATAAAATGTATTTTTCTGTATTAGCTTAAACTGCATTTAATAAATTAAAGCAAGGGATAGGTAGGCAATCTCTAGGAAGACCACTGTGATTAATAATTCTGAAATGAAGTATAACATGCTTTTGTTTAAGGACATAAACTGCAAAAGAGAGATAATGATTTACAATAAGTAATATTATATCAAGTGAAAGATCTTTTCTATAAAAGGTTATTGTTTTAGTTGAGTAACTATGTTTTCTTACCACTTCTCCTTTTCAATTAACATCTATTAACTTAAGGTAGTAGCAGCATGAATTTTCAGTATTTCCCACTATTAGTAGCAAAATGTGTACCAGGGGAGATTTGCCTGTTTTTCAGAATTACATTTACTTTAAAAATTGAAAGTTTTTATAATATATAAATAATTTTATAATAAAAATACCTGCAAGAAATCCCATTTCATCTTACCTTAAACTTTAATTAGCACTAGTAAGAATGTCTCCACGTGTCAAATTACTTCAGAGGGAATAATTATTTATACATGTGTACATATTTATTTCCACATATACTTTTTTAATCCTCTATAAAATTGTCATTAAAATATATTAGTAAAGGTGAAACAAAAGCTGCAGTCTACTACCATTTAATATTAAAAAAAGAAGCATTTGACAACAGACATGTTTGAGACTGAGAGGCAAATACTTCATAGCAAAGTAGTTGTGATTATTCAGTTAAACACAGATCCTACAGAAGGGTGTGTGAAATGCATTGTTTAACAGTGAGGCGCTCCTCAAACTCCATCACTAGACACGTTTTCAGCACTGCTACCTCAAGTTACAGCACAACAATAATGACACCTGCCTGTTTTCTAAAGATCAAAGCAAAGTCTATTCTTGGAACCAGGATATGCTTGGGGGAGTACTAGCTGAAAGCTGAGAGGGAAGGAAAGAAGCAAAGAAACTGAAAAATCAGACCATTAACCCAGTATTTTTTCCTTGAATTTTCTAATCAGAGTCCCTTATATAGTCTTCACAAAACCCCTACAGAATGAAACCTACCAGACACTACTTGGTTTCTCAGCTAAGATACAAAAGATGAGTTCCAATGGAATTGCCAAGAAATATGCTCTAGACATCTTTTATAAGACAGGATTACCCCATACGCTTGAGAGCTGGTTAAGGTGACCAGTGCACCTGATGCCTGCTGTACAAGCAGATACAAGGTTTTGTAACTTATTTCTTATTTTATTATTCTTTGTTTCTTATATCTCAAAACTTCTAATAAAGATTTCAACCTTCAAGTGCAAGTTGCCCTAGATGACAAAAAGCTTCCTTTCTTTTTCTTTAATCAACCTAAGGCATGAAAATGCCTCCCCACATTTATATATACAGAGAGAGACAGAGAGAGAGAGAGAAGGACTTGTGGCTCTTTGTGCCTGTACCCATTTCAAAGAAGAGAGCATGGATGATCACCCAGTCAACAGGATCACAGAATCAATGACAGTGGAAAGCAGCTTGGGAGGTCTTTATTCCAACCTCTATGAAACTATGGCACTGGCTATTTTTTCTCCAGGCTGAAGGAGCCCAGTTCCCTCAATCATTTCTTACAGAGCAAGTGCTTCAGCCTCCAACCACCTTGGTGGTTTTTGCTGATCTTTCTTCAGGTCATCTGTGTTTTTCCTGTATAGAAGGTGGAGTGCGGGCAAGATGGATGCAGTACTCCAGATGTGTCTAAGAATCCCCTGTGTAGAGGGTGATAATCACTCATCTCAATTTGCTGGCCTAGCAACTGTTGATACATCTCAGAATGCTCTTGGCCTTCCTTGTTGTCAGGGTACACAGGTGGGATCTTTACCATGTTTTCATCAGAGCAGCTCCCAGGGGAGTCAGTCCCCAGCCTCCTCTGTGACTAAGGCATCTCCTTTCCAGGTGTAAAGCATCATACACGTCCTTACTGAATTTCCTAAGATTGCTGCTGGCCTTTTCCTTTAGTCTTCTGAGGTCCCTCTGTATGGCAGCCCTGCCCTCAAGCACACTGGCTCCCCAGTTTGGTGTCATCTGCAGACTTAAAGAGCAAGCACTGTTACTTCCTCTGGGACACTAATAAAGATGTGAAAGAGGATGAGTCCCACGATCAACCCCTGAAGACCCATTAACTACCCTCTAAACCCCAGCATCTAAACAGTCGAAAAGACATGTGGTTGCCCACACATCCAGACCACAACATCCTAACTTGGATACAAGAATGTTGTGGGATTAAGTGTTGTAAGGTAAACTACATCCACTGCTCTCCCCTTGTTCACAAATCACACTAGTCAGGCATGATTTGCCTTCAGTCTCCAAACACCACCTTCTTCAAGGTCCCAGAACACTATCAGTACTATTCACAGTTAACTGTGATTATTTCTATGGTTCTTTGAAACATACAATTTTGTTGCTATACCTCTAAAAATAGAATTAATACAATAACTGTTTCTAAGTGTAAAGAACCTCTGCAGAAAGGAATGCTTTTATAAGTGGGTCAGGGTTAAGAGAAAAAAGGAAAGACATCCAAATGAAAGTGTACTTTTAACCCTACTGGGAGTTGCAACTGCAATGTAATATTGATGAAGAGGTTAAAAAAGAGGGTTATCAGTGGAGGACCCAAATGAACATGTTGTTCAGTTAATGAGGCACTGGACAAGGATCTACTGCAGGAACTTGAAACAAGACTTTGCCACAGATGAAAAGGGTCCTGATAGCCTGAAATGACAAACAGCTTTCACTGCCAAGACTCTGCCAATTGCTCACCAGGATACTCGGATAGCTCAGAAGCCCAATTACCAGGTGGGGAATGCCTTGAAACCACAAGTCCAAATCCTGACAGGGTCGATTTCTCTTTTCTTCCTTTTGAGGCAGATACCTACTATTGCACCTGGCATGCTGCTATTTCTGAACAGTTCTGAGAAAAAGCCTGGCCTGCTGTGAACTGCCATTACAAATTCCATTATACTTTTCTGGAAAGATTAGAGTTTTAGACCAATGACGTATCCAAAATTTCTCCCTTCAGCATGGCTGGGGGCTAACTTTATTGCACCTCTGGGTGACAGTAATTGTTCATTTAAAAATCCACAGGGTACTAAGCAGCCTTGCTGGATTCAAGTATTTCCCATTTGTGAATGGTAAATGATTTGTCTTTCTTGAAGCAATAGCACTTAGGTGTTTTTTAATTAAGCAAAAGGCATAAAGCCTTGAGACAGTCTAACTTCTTGGACTGTAGTGTGGTTAGTCTGGATAACAATGACATTTTGATAGGGCTTTCCTGACACACCAGCATTATTTCTGAAACTACAGATTTAATTTTAGTAAATATCTAGTAACAGTATCCATCTTATTAATGTGGAAATGATTAAAATGCCAGCAGCTTAGAAAAGGGATCAAATATCAGAAATATGTTGACAGCATACAGTTTTAAAAGAGTAACTGAGATATTTTGACTTATGAGAGACTACAAGAAATAGTCCTCTGAAGGTTATCAGGGTGAAGCCTCATTGGTCATTTTGACAGCTAGTAATTTTTAGCATGCAGAACTGATTCCCAAGAAAGTTTTACTTTGCAAAAGTGATCCTTGGATTCCAGTAATAAAGGCAATTAATTTTGCCTCTTGATTTTGGCTCAAGTAAACTTGCACTTTTTGAGAAAGAAGAATTTAAACATCGTAGGCCCAAAATGAATCTACTAAAATAAATCACATTGAAGTTAGGTAGGATCCAGTCATCTTACAATAACGACAATAATAAATCATATTTACGGTTTATCAAACAATTTACATGAAGTAACACACCACATGCTCTGTCTGCTTATTGACAACAGATGAGAAGGTACAGGATTTGGAATACTGGCATTATTCTCCAAACTTTATCCTCTCATTCATTTCTATCAGCTTTATAGGTTTCCCCAGCATCTTTGTTTCTTACAACTCAGTCAGCAGGAATAAGAATCCCCTGCTGGACCACTCATCACCATATGGCTCAATGACCTTCCCTCACTTACAGCAAAGCACTGCATGTTTAGTTAAGCAAATCTGGGATATAAATTTTGATAACAATGATGTATATCTGAAGTTACAATGTAATAATCAGCAGCACAGAAAAATGATGTGATTGAGAGCAGCCCTGTGGAGAGGGGCTCGGGGGTTCTGGTTGATGAGAAGCTCGATAAAAGCTGGCAATGTGCCCTTGCAGCCCAGAAGGCCAACTGTATCCTGGGCTGCATGAAAAGAAGCACGACCAGCAGGTCAAGGGAGGGGTTTCTTCTGCCCATCCATTCCTCTCTTGTTAGATGCCACCTGGAATCCTCAAGGTAAGAAGGATATGGAACTGTTGGAATAGGTCCAGAGGAGGGCTACAAAGACAATCAGAGGGCTGGAGGACAGGCTGAGAAAGTTGAGGTTGTTCAGGCTGGAGAAGAGAAGGCTCCGAGGAGATCTTATAGCGACTTTCCAGTACCTGAAGGGGCTACAAGGAAGCTGGGAAGGGACTGTTCACAAAGGTTTGTAGTGATAGGACTAGAGGCAATGGCTATAAACTGGAGAGGGACAGATTTAGACGAGACATAAGGAGGAATTTCTTCACTATTAGGGTGATGAGGCACTGGCACAGGTTGCCCAGAGAAGCTGTGGATGCCCCATCCCTGGAGATGATTCAAGGCCAGGCTGGATGGGGTTTTGGGCAGCCTGATCTAATGGGAGTTGCTGATCTAGGGTGGCTGGAAGTGGATAATCGTTAAGGTCCCTTCCAACCCTAACTATTCTATGATTCTATGACTGGTTCAGTCACAGACCATGTCAGAGAAGCAGATTTCAGGTCTTGAGACAGGTATAACTGATCATCATCCATATGAATTATGCAGCACTTCTGTGCACCAGGCATACTGTGCCAGAACTTGCCACCAAAGTGAAGATAAAGCTAAGGGAAAGGTTAGGAATTTATAGAGTTCTCCAGTGAACCTCTTAATACCCTCTCTTAGAGGCTTACACTATTGAAGGAAAAAAGTCTACCACCTTATTCTATTTCTGTAATATCTACCTAGCCATCTACCTACCTATCTATTATATTGAACAAGAGTAAGTTCAGACTGGCACAGTTGTATATCACAAAAGGCTCTGCATTTCAAGCCAAAAATGTGTTATGGAAAACCCCAGATAGTACTTAATAGCCAGTTAAAAGTCACAAGAAAATATTCACTCTCATGAATAAAGTTAGCACTTTTTGTCCTTTATCTATTAGCAAGCAAAAGAACCATCCAGTAAACCAACTACTTTCACTCCCATAAGGACATGACTGTTAAGGAGCAGTTTTTCTCAGATAATGATTATTCTAGACACAGAAGTAATATCTGGTTTAAAACTTGATAAATTGGATGAGTACTGGGTAAGTTTACAATATGACATATTAGGAGAGGAAAAGAGGTATGAAGAGCAGTCTACTTACAATACCAAGGTTTTCAGTATATCACTTTATGACCAGGTCAGATTACCTTCCCTTTGACATGTGATGTGACGTTCTGTTCCCCAGGGCAGAAGAAAAGGTTTCCAATCTTGGAATAAATTACCCACCCAAGTTGCAGAAGCACCAGATCCATAGCTAATGGTAGCAATAACTTGCAGTGATAGAGAATTCCTCCTTCAAGGCTTCTAACAAGTTGTTGGGAAATAAAACCCTGCAGTCAAGTCCCAAAAATCCATATAGCTTAGTAAGTACTACTAATAGTTCACAGAACATGGAGTCTTGTGTATACCTAAGTGTAGTATATTTATTTGTCCAACACTGCGTTGCTGCAGCTGATAGGACTATATTCAACCTATGTTCCCATCGCTTTTGGAAGAAATTGTGAAAATGCCACCAATAGTTTGAGAACTATTCATGCTTACATTCAAAATCTACAAATGATGGGCAGCAATTTTGGGTATAAACTACAAACTGAAAAAATAAATTGACAAATTTAGTAAAAAAGGTGCTTGATAGCTCTGGAAATCAGGAAACCTATTTAAAAGGGCTACAAGAAATAAATTTCTTATTATTGCTTTGTAAACAAAACGCGTGAACATTTATTTTTATATTGTAAATTAGTGAGATCAAGGAGAAAGCACTATGAGCGAGACATACAGTTTACTTAGGACAGTGATAAAATCAATTAAATCAATAAATATTCTTCCTTCAAAAATAGTTTACATACAAAGACCACTAATTTGAAAACCTATTTGTTATTTTATTGGACAAGAAAAATACTGTGATGTTTGAGATGAGTTAAAGATGTTTTCTGGAACATAGCAGGAAGTTAGTTACAAAGCAACAAAACATGCCTCTATTTGACATCCAGAATGTAACGCAAGCTATAAATTTCTGGGACATACTGTGGCTTGTACCATGTCTTAAGCACTTCAGTTGATCTGTAGGACTTTAAAACATTTTCCTGAGAAGGAAGTACTCTGATATTATTTAAAAAAAAACCAACATTGATTAAGACGGGAGATTTTTCATGGATGAATGAATTATTGTTTCACAAAGAATTCTATTAGTGATTCAATGCAAAACTTGACTAAATACTAGGGCTTGGACCCCTTCCACTCTCAGTTTTGTTTTCAACTGTGATTAACAATGCAAATGAAGATGACTTCTCAACACACTCATCCTCCCCTTGCTACATATAACTCCTTCATTGCTATTCCGACATAGTTGGCAGAAAAGTGTTACAACATTCACTGAACATGTAACCCTCAAGAGTGGCTATCCCAGAGATAAACTGACTTTTCTCCAACACCAAGACTCTGAGGAAACTCATGTCCATTTTCTCTTGCTTATGCAAATGATGAACAGATGTTTACATCTGCCTGTAATTGCAGCTGAACATTGTGATAATCTGTATATTTCTTGGAGAAACAAACAATGCCAGTAAATAAATGCTACTAAGCAAAATAACCCACGTATCCTGTAAGCAAATTCCAGCTGGCAGAAAGCACATGCTGTGCAAGAGAAAAATGAGAGACAAGTCTGTGAAGACTGACCTCACAGGATACAGATTATTCTCACAGGCATTTAAAAATCACATTACTTAAAATTATATAACCTTCAAAACCATAATTGCCAATATATATATTCCCACTTTCAGGGAAAGACTTTTTTTAAAATACGTACTTTCTCTGGCAACTAAAATAAGACAATCTTACTTTTATACAAGCTAACAGTTTAGAAACAGGTCATTAATGGTTCCAGACCAGGATATGCCAGAAAAGCAGATTTAGAATGACTGTCAAGACCTGGCAATGAAGTTTGTGGAGAATATCTACTGTCATATTCAGAATACCACAAGACATTTTGTAGGAATGGCAGCACAGGAAGGATGTGGATCTGTTAGAACAAGTCCATAGGAGGGCCACAAAGATGGTCAGAGGGATGGAACCCCTCCCATACAGCTGAGAGAGTTGGGCTTGTTCACCTTGGAGAATACTCCAAAAAGACCTCATAGGTGCCTTCTAGGTTTTAAAGGTGGCTATAGGAAAGCTGGGGAGGCACTCTTTATCAAGGAGAACATGCCCCGAGAAATCATGATGCCTTATCTCTGGAGGTGTTCAAGACCTTGTTGGATGGGGATTTGACCAACCTGACCTAGTGAAAGCTGTCCCTGACCATGGCAAGGGGGGTGGAACTGGATGATCTTTAAAGTCTCTTCCAACACAAAACATATGATTCTATGAATTTCCTGTTGATTTGATATAAATATTCATGGATCTGTAATTACTTAAACACAAACTTTTGGCAAAGTATATAAAACCCAGTTAATTATGTCAACTTATAAATCAGCATTTTCCAATTTTAAGCTAAACATCTTTTGATCTAAATGCTATCAAGTTAAAGAAAAAAAACCCAACAACGTTGCAATTCAATGGAGATTCATTTGTAGTAAGACTAACCCACCTATTATACTTCCATAGCTTCCACAATGGCTTCACAGCTTGTGTAAAATGTGGATGATCAGGAAAGGATTATTAGGATGGGGCAGAAATAAATTCCTGACTTCTTTATATCAATACATTCACACACGCACACACATACACAGTCTTTACTTTGTGCATACACTTCTTTTCTTTACAGAATCACAGAATCACCGGGTTGGAAGAGACCCACTGGATCATTGAGTCCAACCACTCCCACAAAACACTAAACCATGTCCCTCAGGACCCCGTCCACCCGTAACTTAAACACCTCCAGGGAAGGCGAATCAACCACCTCCCTGGGCAGCATATTCCAGTGCCTAATGACCCTTTCCGTAAAAAACTTCTTCCTAATCTCCAACCTAAACCTCCCCTGGCGGAGCTTGAGGCCATTCCCCCTTGTCCTGTCCCCTGACACCTGGGAGAAGAGGCCAGCTCCCTCCTCTCTACAACCTCCCTTCAGGTATTTGTAGAGAGCAATGAGGTCTCCTCTCAGCCTCCTCTTCTCCAGGCTAAACAGCCCCAGCTCTCTCAGTCGCTCCTCGTAAGGCCTGTTCTCGAGCCCCTTCACCAGTTTCGTTGCTCTTCTCAAAGTCTTAAATGTGATTTAACCACCTGCTATTTATTTTAAAAAGTTAGAAAAACAGACCTAAGCAGCAGCTTTCCCCAAGACTCTGCAACAAAAATGATGCTGAAGAAAAGTCTAGTCCCAAGCATTATTAGTCTCTGAATACCAGCCAAGCCTGATGTTTAGGCATTCACAGTGCAGAACCTGCACATTTTCCTGAGGAATAATTTAAAGATTTTATTTCATATGCATACTTTTAAGAAAGTCTGAACCCGAACACAACTGAATTATTTTGATATTAAATATCCACTTGTGCATTGTGGCCCGAGAACAATGTTAGAAATGTAAACCGTGGCCAGGTGAAAATGAACAGAATAAAAAGTAGAAAAAAATGCAAGAGAAAAAGGCTATTTTCCATAGTGCCATCCTAGTCCGAATGACTTACAGAATCTTCGTTATTGAGAAAGAACTATAACATCCAGAAGAATTCCCCAAAATAGTCCTCACTGAGGACACCCTCTGTTCTGTGCAAACCAGTCATGGAACAGCTGGACCAAGCATTCACACATGCAAGAAAACAACGAGAAAGTTTTATTGTCATGACCATTTATGTTGGAAAAGCAGATAATGATCTAGGACTGTATTTCCTTGATCATCAAACCAAAAGAAACCATGGAAAAAACTATCGAAGATGTAGGTCAGACAGCACCCTTTCTTAGCATTGCTGCAGCAAGTGGTTCTAAACATTGTCTGATTAACTGCAGCTTTTCTTTTTTTTTTTAATTATTTAGATTTTTTAAAATCCAGAATGCTGATCTACTAAAGAGTACTTGAAATAATAGCTTGTGTCTACTGTGACTTGAGTCAGTTTTGACATTATGAGGTCAGCATCTTTTCATGACAGGTAGCATACAGTGAGGAACTAAGTGTTAAAGCCACATCCAAGAATAACGGAAGTAGAACGTGAGCTAGGACAGCATTTCAACACTTAAAAACTATTACTACATTACAAAGTGTTTGTTATTTACTAGAAACCATATGCATATGTCTACTGTCATGAATTATTACCAGAGGCAGTGATTTTTTGCATTACTCTCATTAGCTCTTAAACAAATTCTACTGGCAATTAAATCTGAGGTAAAAGAAAAATGATCCTGTTTTAGTGTGCTATACAAAGAATGCAAATAATGTCTTGGATGATAACCACATCAAATTGACTCAATTTGTGTTGCTTTACTAAAATAATAAGGTCCACTAAACAGACTTTTGAAGAAGTCTTCCAACCATAAAATTTCAAATTTTCTGGAACACTCCATGCCATGTATGTGCTCCAAATTCTCTGTTCAAGTTATTATTCCAAACTCTCTTCTGGGGGAGGAAAAAAAAAAGGAAATCCAGAAAATTACATCAAAACCCACATGCAGATATCCTTTATTGTTTAGGAAGAAGATAATTTTACACAGATAAAGAGAATGTGTTTGGAAAATGACAATCACCACTGTACCTTTAAATCCAAGAAAGTAACTCCTCATGAACATGATCCACAAAACTTTAATGGAATGATTTTCATTGGGAAATGTAACTACAAAAAAAAATCAAAACATTTGGCAAACTTGTTCCCACTTGGTTTAAAATTTCTATTCAGAGCAATTTGTTCTGATGGTGTCTAATGGTTGTTCTAACAATTTTGTAACAGAATGCTTTAGTTGTCTTTCCAAAATATTTTTTTAATCTAAAAAAATAAAATCAAATGGAAATATTTCAATACTGTCAGACCCAAGGACTGATAATTGAAAATCACGTTCTTAGGCCTCTAGATTATCCCCAAAATACATATATTTCCATGTTTTACTACAATTCAGAATGTAATCATCTCAGTCCTTTCCACAGTCCCAATTCTAATCAGTGGATTAAGCACCATCCAGAGCTCTTGAAATACCAACATCTCTCTTCAAGCATACATGATTCTGATAAAACAAAGCAATATACATAAAAGATCCTAAAATAACATAATGGCAAAATACCTGCATGGTATGTGGTCACTGAAATACTGACCAAAATTTAACTCCCTAAAGAAAGAGATATTAAAAGATATTAACGCTCTATAAAATCGATCTGCAAACAGGCAGTCTTCAATTGCCCATGTTTATGGGTCATCCAGCTGCCAGGCTAAAATAAGGGTTCAAAACAGGATAGGATGGAAAACACTCTGTGCCACCCTGGGCTTGGGAACACCACAGCTGCTTACAGCCCTGATTTTTGTTATACTTTTCAAGTAGATTACAGAGATAGCCACATACTCATCACGCGGGAAATAAACTCAAAAACTCCTAAAGTTTTTTATCATTTATAACACAGCCAGTAATTACACAAAGCGAAGGAAAAAAACTTGCCTTCTTTCTTTGTACAGCCAAGGAGAAAAAGGATATTGTAATGCTGCAGTTTTGTCACCTTACTCCTATAAACAAGTCAGACACAACTGACAATTTTGGGTTTTTCCTGTTTCTTACCTCAGCTACAAAATTCTACTTCAGACAGAACACAGGACTTTCTATAACATGGCACTTCTCTGTTACCTCATTATTGGTTTTGACTTTTGTTTTCTTTTAAAAAATGACCATTTAGTCTTTCTTTTTTTCATTCCTAATGAACAAACATACCTGGAGACAACAATCTGCTGGCAGATCTTGCCAATTACAAATTTCATTAAGAGACCCAGCGAAGAAAAGGCTTATCCAGCTTGGATAACTGACATATGTAAAATTTCAATGTGTTTATTAATTTACTCAAGGAATAAAAATGCAAAAAGAACCAGTGACCAGATTCTATTCAGTAGGGACTAAAAGCAAAGTAATTCTTGTTTGAAGTGACCAAATATAGTATGTTGGGAGAAACTCATTTTTGTAAAAATGTATTTTTTAAATTTTATTTGGTGTTAATTATGTTGTCAAAAGAGTGGTTAGCAGAATCCTAAAACCTCTTTATGTCTCTTTGAAGAGCATATCTTTATGCAAGTATAGGTCAATTCAACTTATACTTGTTCAAAAATCCATCTGCTCTTGTGAACACTCTGAACTGGTGCTCATACGTATCTGACTATTCCCACAGCCTGCTCCTTTCCCAGTTCCAGAAGACATTGAGCAGAGTCTCAAAAACATACGGCCTGAATTGCTACAGCAGCAACAACTTACTCCTGGACAACCTCTCCAACAGCTACAGCAGTAAAAGGCAGCACCTGAGCAGTTCCTCTCCTTTGTGTGGGCTCATGTGGCATAGCCAGAAGCCTTTCCTGAAATCCAAGAGCATAAACCCCTAAGCCCATAGCCCATAAGCAGAAAGCCCTTGCAGCCTAACAAACTGACCTATCTGATCAGCTCTTAGTAGCTCTTTCCCAAAGGAACACACTATAGGCTAGACTGACATGTGAAGCAACACGGGAAAAGTTAGTCTATTACATGGACAACACAAAATTTTATCTAAGGTCAATGATTTTACGTCATATAACCAGTCATACAAGTTTCTATATGAAATATGCTGCAAAAGGACCCACAAAGGTCCCATATATTGAATTAAGTTGCAATACTCAACAAAGCCTCCAAGTTCTATACATAAGAACAGAATCAAGGAACAGCAGCAATATACTAATTGTGCATTCATGTTCCACCAAAAGTCCATTTCATTCCAAGCGACACAAGGTATTAGACGGCTAGATGCAGCATCTCTGTCCAGTTGCCAGGGAAGAAGAAAAAACACTACATCCATTCTCACGCAACTAATAACTCTCAAACAACTCTGACGCTACAGAAGGCAATAAAATGAGCTTGTAATGAAAACATTATCACCTGAAAGACAGATAAAAACCAAAGACAGAGAGCTGAGGTAGGATTTAACAGACATGAAATTATTTTTCATGTTGCTTCTTAAAAAAAGAATTGGAATTCCATCTGAGAATTGAGAGAGTGAACACATTGAGATATTTTTAATATCTCATGTTAAATTCCTGTTCAAGGAGTAACCTACAGCAGTTTCACATCTTTTTCCAGAGTGTAATATCTAAGAACCTTGCCATTAAGCACACAGGAAAAAAAAAACAACAAAGCACATGCCAATATACTGCTGTGCTCTTCACCTGAGCCAAAAAAGTTGATCAGCACACTCACTACTTGAACAAGACTTTGAATTGTGTATCAGCTAGCAAGGAGTCTCATAATGGAACACACTGATATTGGTGGAACAGCAACAGAAACAAGGAGAAACGGTTCACTGCTAAACCACACCCCTTGTCCAAATGTTCAAGGCTCTTTGTGTTTAAACAGCAGTCACAATCAATCCTTACATAAGAGCAGTTGGCATCTGACGCAGTTCTTTTCCATTTTCCTGTTTGCAAAAATCAGACTAAATTTTGCAAACACAGCAATGACCATCAGCTAAAATATTTCCCAAAACACAGATAATCTTATCTTTTTTAAGAATATCAGGAAGAGTTACCACCTCTACACATACAGAATACCTGACCATCCGTGCCAAATTTAATGCCACTGAATACAAACAAGAGAATTCTTTATTTCCAGAAACATCTGGACTGATGGGAGTAGCAGCTCATGGTCACAAAGTAAAACTAAGTATACATTGTATTTTAGTGATTACAATTGTACTTTACTCTGATTTTATGCATGCAGGAACCTCAAACTGGAAGAACTTAAGTTCTAACGTTAAAACTTTACATTAAACTCAGATATTAATCTTACTGCAAAAACACAGGCATCACAAACTTTTTACGGAAGAAAACTTTTAATGCCAAAAGACTAAACACACCTTAAAAACATGTTCTGTCCTGTATGGTAGAATCTCTGAATTTTTACTTCCTAAACTTTTATTCAAAACAAAAAAAAATCCTACATTTATCATAAGCACCTTGGGATTTTTTTAAATTAAGACTTTCTACATTGATAAAATCTTTCAGAGAAACACTAAATTAAAATCCATATGATGTTTGACAAAGACAAGAGCAAAGTCCTGCACCCGGGAAGACACAAAGAGCCCAGCCGAAGTTAGTATCAGTGTGGCCGGGAACAACCTTGTCAAGAGAGACTTAGGCATTCTAGTGGACAATAAGCTGAACATGAGTCAGGACTGCATTGCTGCAGCAACAAAGGCAAATTGGATCGTGGGCTGAACCTACAGGGACATTACTAGCACAGACAGAGATGTGATCATCTCACTCTACTTGTTGCTTGTCAGGCTGCACCTGGGGTACTGTGACAAGTTCTGGTCTGCATGATTCAAGAAAGATGCAGACCGACCGCAGAGGTTCAAATGAGGTCCACAAAGATTATCTAGAGATGGCTGGAGAATGTGACCTGTGAGGAAAGACTGAAGAAGTTAGGTCTCTTCTGCCTGAGAGTAGGAGGATCAGGAGGCATCTCATCTCATCACAGCTTTCCAGTACGGAAAGGGGAGCTACAAAGGGGGTGAAGGCTCTCTCTTCATAAGCCACAGGTAGAGGGCAATGGTTACAATTTGCGCTGGGAGAGGTTTCATCTGGACATCAGAAAGAATTTTTTTACAGTGGATATATTAACTGGAACAACCTCCCCAGGGACACAGTAGAGTCCCCACTGCTGGAGGTTTTCAAGACACAATTGGACAGGTTGCTAGATAATCTCCTGGAGGCTACTTTTCCCACCAAAGGCTGGACCAGGTGATCTCTCTCAGCATGGGCTGTTCTATGGCTCCCTAAAATCACATCAACAACTATGTTGTTCAAAGCAGGAAAAACAGTTAGCATTAAAAAAAACCCAGCATAAACTTACTTAACTCAGTTTTGTTCTTAGGTTAGCAGAGATTTGCAAAAATCAGACTTAGTAGTTTTAAAATCTCCAAGTACATACCACAGATGAAACTACATGCATTCAATTAACATGTTTCCAATGCAAAACCTGTTTTGACAAACTTCCTTTCCTGACTTTTCTATATTCTGGGTGATTTTATTAATTAATCAAATAATATTGCACATTTTAACAGAAAAATCAAATGCCATTAAAATGCAATTTACAAGAACAAAAACCATATATCTAGAAATAAAAATGCAACATTCACCAGTTAACAGAGAACACAATAGATAACTGAAATAAACACAATAAATCACGAAACACCTTAACAAAACATAAATTACTTGCAGAAGAATTCCAACAGAGAGACTTAAAGGTTCTGACACTGCTCATAACTACAAGAAAATAAAGAATTAGAAAAGGGACCAGCCAGAAGCATGTCATATGATGTTAGAATTACGTTAGCCAGGGTTAGTATCTTTATAGGCCAAGGAAGGCTGGGGACCTGAAAAATCACAGTAATGATGGTTAACTAGAATCCCTGGAGCTTATCCAAACCAACCTGCCACTTGAAGCAGGTCTATCCACAACAAGGTCATGTCAGCCATGGTGCTGTTATGTTAAACCTCTCATGAAAACATTCAGGAATTGAGATGTCAAAATCTATCACAGCAACTTGCTCCAGTCCTGTGCTACCCCTCCAGAGAACACATCTTCCACTAGATTCCCATGTGTTTAGACCACTGAGCTTCAGTCATGTTAAACAAGAAAGTTTAAAGCTTGGATTATCCTCATTTGCAACCTTCAACAACTTTGTTTTCTCCACCAAAAAAGAGACACAATGTAAAGCCGTTATTTATATCACAAATGAAATTCTACTTAGAACTCATCCCCTAATCACTTTAGTTGTGGCTGTAATCTGACACACTATAAACCATAAGAGCAACTACTTCTTGTTAACCAAGCAGAAGACAACAGTACACTCATTAAGAACCACCTTTTTGACTCAAAAATCTAACTTCCCTCTTCACATATTAATTTCTCTACAGCACAAAACACCCTTTCTTCCTCAGGCCATCCACACAGGTAGTAGAGCATACGTGAAACTACTTACAGTCTACTAAATACTCTTTCCCTGCTGTTAAATCTGGCCTACACATTTGGGCCTCCAAACACTCCACATTTACTGTAGGAGTCTGGAGAGACTCCTGCAAGTTGTTATTCTTAAGTCTTTCAGTGATGACCTCAGTTACTTTAAGATGTCTTTTACTTTAAGTCATAAACACTATTCTTCTCAGTTAGAGCACCAATATTTCTTTTGGGTGGTACAAGAAAACTGAGTACTACCAGATGACATATAGAGTGTAATTACTGGGAAAGTCACAAAACAAAAGTATTGAATTTTCCATCACGATCAATAAGTAGACATTAAAAGAAAAAGCACAGCAAGCAAATAAGGAGACAATAGCTAGCTAATCGTACTCCAGATGTATGCTTACAAATATGCACTGTTCACAATACTAAAATATTCTGAAATCCTTTAACTGAAATAATTAATCAATAAATCTCTGATAATTTTCTCTTTGCTACAGGTTGCTTCTTTAGAAAGCCATTATATTTACTCCAAGGTATTACCATATCACATTACAGCAACCCTGAGGACAGGACTTCTTATCTTGGCATGGAAGAAGCTAGCACGGAGTCCATTTTAGTTATAGGTGAGGCATAAACACCAAGGCAGAATTGTTATTGTGGTCCCAGCAGATCTCTACATAATAACAGCTGCTGATCATTTCGTGCTAGAACCTGCTGTTGCTTTTAGAGTTCACAAACATTTATACATTACATTTGCTGATTTTATAGTATCTAAGGACAGGCCCATTAAAACTTGACATCTTTCCTTTAAGGATAATGAAAGCTTGCACCATGACACGATAACAAAAAATAAAACATCCATGGTAAACACACATTGTATGATTTCTATCCTTTAAAATTTGCTCATATAAAAACCCTGAAAGAAATAGAATGAGACGTTTTATGTTGCATTAAAAAGAAAATTCATTGGTGCACCTATTGGTGTGACAGTTAGCCTTGCCTTTGAGCTGCACGTCAACATTTCCATATGGCCAAGACCCCTTAGGTACTTACTTCACTTTGGGGTGAATTTGGGAGGGGGGCTGGCCACCAGGTTTACAGAAAAGAGATGACAAAAATTTTCCAAGTCCCTTCTGCTCCTTTATCAGGGGGATGGGCAGAGGGGGGGTCCACATGTGGTCTGTGAGGCTGGTGCCATCAACTGTGAGATGGTTCTGGCTTGCTTCTTCTCACTTCTGTAGGCTCTGCTACCTCATTAATCACCCCCCAGTACAAATCCATCACTGAAAACATGCCATGGCCCAGACAGGAGCTATGCTCAATGGTTCACTCACCTGCACATCTCACAGACCTCAAGCTACGCCATTACATACAATTCTCTTTGTTAGCCAGAATAACAGCAAGCTGAGAGACTCAAGACAGAGAAGAGCAGGGTGAAGCCTTCATAGCAGGGGAACTAAAAGAGGAGGAGGGGAACATGATGCACACACGTGCTGCTACATGGTGTTAGCCATGAGAGTTTATTAGCTCCTGCTCAGTTTCAGCCCCACAGCCTTTCTTCTCAGCGCTCTGCCTCACACATGAGGTTTGCAGAATACTTATGCCTTGAAGAGCGCACTGTGGCTATGCAAGTTCAAAGGCTTCTATTCCCAGTTCTTGCCAGCCTAGAGATGATTCACAGCAAAGGTAGCTCACGTGCCTCTGCCCATGGTCCATCTGAGCAATAAAGTGAAACTACCAGTGAGTAACAGAATTCTACCAGTGCTCGTGGGGACACAGCAAATACCTGACAGAGATCAGATCTACATCTGTAGCACACAAACATGCATAGACTTTGCCAAAAAACAGTGCATGTCTTTCATGATCAGCCAGAGAAGGCAACCAGCCATGAAGCATGGCATCCTCTGTGGCAGGAGGGATGAACCTTGTTCCTTCATTATACACAGCACCCTAAGCCTTGCCACAGCATGTGGTGTCAGGGTTTGGCAGGGAAGTCAGCCTCCCTCAGCACAGCCAGGGCTGCAGCTTGCCCCAGCTCTCCCTAGCCAAGAGAAGGCCAAGATGCAGACCAGGCATGACCTTCTTCGGGCTGGGATAACCTCTATCCTGCCCCTTTCTCCTACAACAGGGAGGGCCCATACCATGGTGCCTTTAAGGCAGCCTGGGGACAGGCACAGGGCCTCACTTCGAGTTGGAGTCAGGCAGAGGGACCCGGGGCACATCTTTCCCTGCAGTCTGTGTTGAGCCCAGTCACAAGGTTTGGGTGGCTCACCCTCCCCTGCGCCCCAACTCAGGACCAGGCACGGGGTCTGAGGGGCTCACCTTCCCCTGCACCAAGATTAGGGGCACAGACCCTCCTCTGCACCCGGAGTCAGGGTCAGGCACAGGAACTGGGGGGGAGGGGGGGGGGGATCACACTCCCCAGCACTCCAGCTCAGGGCCAAGTACAGAAACTGGGGGGCTGACCCTCCCCTGTGCCCCAACTCAGTGCCAGTCACAGGATCTGGGAGGCTCAGTCTCCCTTGCACCAAGAATAGGGGCCAGACAGAGGCACAGACCCTCCTCTGCACCCGGAGTCAGGGCCAGCCACAGGAATTGGGGAGGGATCACCCTTCTCTGCATCCTAACTCAGTGCTGGGCACAGGGTCAGGGTACTCAACCCTGCCCTGGACCCCAAGCCAGTGCCAGAGAGAAGCACACGCACACACCCCCTCCTGCACCCCAAACTCAGCCCAGGCAGAGGTGCTGACCCTCCCCTGCACGCTGACTTGGGGTCAGGTGCAGGGACTGGGGACTGATCCTCCCCTGCACCCCGAGCTCAGCCCAGGCACAGGGAGTGTGGGGCTCACCCGCCCCTGCACCCCGAGCTCGGCAAAAAGACCGCCCCGCTCCGGCCCCCGTGGCGCAGCTCCTCCACGAGGCCCCCCTAAGCCTCATCTCCCCACACGCACCCGAACCCCCCACATGACCCAGCCCCACACCTGTAGTTATAGGCGCCGAAACGCTGGCTCTCCCGCAGCAGCGCCCGGTACAGCCGCAGCACCTGGTCCCGACTGCACGCCGCCATGTTCCCCGGGGGGCGGCTCCTCCCGCTCAGCCAGGCCCCCAGCACCCCCCGCGCGCGGCGGGGCGGAGGCGGCGGCGGCGCGGGAGCCTCGGTGAGTGAGCGGCGCTTCCGGGCGGCGCGGCGGGTCCGGCAGCGACCGCGTCTCGGCTGGGGTTGGCGGGGAGAGGGGAAGGGGCGCTCGAAGGAGCGGGGGCGGGTCACGCGGAATAATGGTAAGTGGGGAGACACGGGACAGCGAGGAGCAGGGGAACTAAAGGAGGAGGAGGGGAACGTCACGCGTGCGCGCACGGAGCTGGCAACAGTGTTTATCAGCTCCGCCTCAGTTTCACCCTAGGTTTGTAGGAAAGAGATGGCAACAGTTTTCCAAGTGCCCTGTGCCCCATCATCAAGGGGAGGGGGAGAAGGGTGTCCACATGTGGTCTGTGAGGCTGGTGCCACCAACTGTGAAATGCTCCTGCCTACTGCTGTAGGCTCTGCTACCTCACTGATCACTCCCAGCACAAACCCATTGCTGAAAACATGCCAAGGCCCAGACAGTAGCTACACTCAACTATTCACCAACTGCACATCTCACAGGCCTCAAACCACCCTATTACATACAATCCTCTCTTTGTTAGTCAGAATAACTGCCAAGCTGGAATAACTGGGACAGTGAGGAGCAGGGGAGCTAAAGGAGGATGCAGAAGAGATCATGATGCATGTGCATGCATGGAGCTGGCAACAGTGGTTTATCAGCTCTGGCTCAGTTTCACCCTATTTCCCCACTTTTCACCCATCTATTTCCTATTGTAGGAAATAGATGACAATAGTTTTCCAAGTGCCGTGTGCCCTATCATCAAGGGGAGGGGGAGAAGGGTGTCCACATGTGGTCTGTGAGGCTGGTGCCACCAACTGTGAAATGCTCCTTCCTACTGCTGTAGGCTCTGCTACCTCACTGATCACTCCCAGCACAAACCCATTGCTGAAAACATGCCAAGGCCCAGACAGTAGCTACACTCAACTGTTTGCCATCCGCACGTCTCTGGGGCCTCAAGTCACCTTGTTACATACAATCCTCTCTTTGTTAGTCAAAATAACTGGCTGCTGCTCTGCACTGTCCTGGCATACTAAGGACAGTGAAGAGCAGGGGAAGTAAGAAAGGAGGAGGGTAACATGATGCATACACATGATGCATGGAAGTATGATCGGCTGTTTATTTGCTCTAGCTCAGTTCCAGACTAGGTTTATTGAAAGCAGATGACGACAATTTCCCAGGTGCCCTGCTCTCCATTGATAATTTGGTACAAGAAGTAGTTGCTATTACAAAAAGTGGAATGTTTTGATTTAAGCTAAAGTAGTGTTAAGCCTGGAGGAGGCTGAGGGGAGACCTCATTGCTCTCTACAACTACCTTGTGGAGAGGAGGGAGCTGACCTCTTCTCCCAAGTGACAGGGGACAGGACAAGAGGGAATGACCTCAAGCTCCACTAGGGGAGGTTCAGGCTCAACATAAGATAAAAATTCTTCACTGAAAGGGTCATTAGGCAATGGAACAGTCTGCCCAGGGAGGTGGTTGACTTGCCTTCACTGGAGGTGTTTAAGGTGCAGGTGGATGAGGTACTGAGGGGCTTCGTTTAGAGGTTGGTGGGAATGGTTGGACTCGATGATCCAGTGGCTTTCTTCCAACCTTCTGATTCTATGATTCTATGGTAAGTTTTGCCTAAGCCATTGTGTTTTATGAAAGTTAGACAGAATGTCCCTCTGATAGCATCTTTTCTTTTAGACAGTGCTTTTCCGTCAGTGTTGATTCTGTGGAGATGATAACATCTTGTGTGAAGTATGATCTGTGCTGAACAGGTGTGTCTTTTTCTGTAACCACCTCTGTTTGGAATTTCTTCCTTTCTCAAAGGCGAAGTCTCACAGAGAGCTGGAGCCAGCTCCAAGTTAGTAAGAGTTTTCACTGTTGTCAAGTTCATGATGGTTGCTGCAGTGCTTAATACACATTGAAGCAGAACTCTTGCTTTGTGCCTGCAGAATTAGAGGATTAGAGGATCACTAGGTTGGAAAAGACCCAGAAGATCATCGAGTCCAACCATGAAGTCCAACCACTCAAGTGCCATGTCCCCTATACCAGGGAGTTTCTGCAGGCCCAGTGACTGCAGGGACACTTGTAAATCCCCTTTGAAGAGATATGGCAGGACTCATTCCCCCTGTCCTTATGGACATGCAGCAAGGAGGATTTTTCCCTGTACACCTCCTGGTACCAAGGTGCTCAACACCTCCTGCCCACTGCTGTATTCCAATCCCACCCTGACTCTGGGGCAGGATGGGGACACGTGTAGGGAGCCCCACTCACTCTGCAGCAACCCCATGGCCATGTCACACATTGTCTCCAAAGTGGCTGTGAACAAACCTATATCTGCTAGCAGCACCCTAATCCTGGTACAGCTGGTAGAGCAAAGGCCCTAATCCATAGTGGCGATGCAGAGACGGGTGAATACCCTGGGTGGACAACGTTTTTCTTTGCTCCAACAAGCTCCCACTGCAAAACCCCATAACAGTGCAAAACAGCATGCTGTCTGCTCCTCTGTCCTTCCTTGTCTCCCCAAAGACCTGCCAAGACCCGGTCCAACTCCAGATCTGTCATCTTCCCTAAAAGCAGTAGTGGCAGCTCTGCCCTTTGTTTTGATCATGAGCTTCAGACAGCTTCAAACATATGGGTCCATCACGTACAGAGCCAAAAGCTACCTGAAATTGTTCTGTAGATGAGTGTGGCAGTTATTCCATCTAATTTTAGGTTAGGGGGAATCCCTAATTTTAGGTTTGGGATTTCTGCCCAGGGAAGTTGTGCATTTCCCATCCCTGGGGATGTTCAAGGCCAGGTTGGATGGGGTCTTGGGCAGCCTGATCTAGTGGGAGTTGTCCCTGTCCATAGCAGGGGGATTGGAAGTGGATGATCTTTTAAGTTCCCTTCCAACCCTAACAATTCTATGATTCTATGAGTGTGGCAGTTATTCTGTCTAATTTTACAACCACCCTCTTTGTTATTGTGAGAAATAAAGTTTTAATGCTACAGTCTTCAGCTCTAAAAGATGAAATAATAATTGGGAAGAAAGCAAAACAGTGTAAACAAATTTTGTTTACAAGAACACTATTGATGTAATATTTGTAAAGTAATTATAAGTGATTTTGAAATAGCCTTAGGTGCTACTCCATTCCTGAATCTCCCTGAGAGCTTTTGTGATTTATATTTTTAATTTAATTTTATTTTTCTTATAACATCATGGTTTTATCTTAAAGCATCATGGAAACCTCAATATGTTTAGAATAAGCAGTAAGCACCTGCATTGTACTACCAAATGCTAAGTAAACATAATGAAGGAAAGTAGTATTTTCTCTTGTCCCAACTTAACTTTTATTAGAATTAAGGAGAGAAGAAGAGTTTATAGAAGAAATCTGTCATCTCTGTGCAGTTGGATTGGCACTGTTGCTGGAAAATTTATGTTCTTATGTATTTTATTTTTGTGTTTTCTTGGAAGCAGTGGATTATGGTCTTAAAAGTCCTGTCATTCTGCAGAAAGTGAGCATTGGGGTACGCGTATTTCTGCTGACCTTCTGTTTAACACACATCACTGAAAGCCTGCTGAGAATTTGAAGGACAGCACATCCCAGATGACTACTGCTGTTGTGTCCTGTGTCACTGGAGCCTATGTGCGGGGAAGGAGTAACTATCACTTTGTTAACTACCTCCTCCTTCCCTATGGGGAGTCTGCACCTGAACACCAAGCCAGCACCAATGAAGGCATGGA
Source organism: Piaya cayana (assembly GCA_013389865.1). Taxonomy (NCBI): domain Eukaryota; kingdom Metazoa; phylum Chordata; class Aves; order Cuculiformes; family Coccyzidae; genus Piaya; species Piaya cayana. The sequence continues at coordinate 307,582 of WAAB01011057.1, forward strand.
CGTGTGATTCCATCCCTCACTCATTCTCCTCAAACTTCTCTTGTCTAAAACTCGATGCTGTTTTGTTATTGCATTTTATGGAGGAGATTTTCTTACTTGTAGTGATACATATAATAGTTGTTGAAGGGGGTTGGGTGTTCATTTGTACAGAAAGCTTTGCTTTTGATATTTGATCTGAGGAAGGAAGGTGGCCTGTGCAGTTCCGCCTCTCTCAGGACAAATCAGCACTTTGAGAATGATTTAATAGTATCTGGAATAGTTACTAATACTTTAAATATGTATCTGCTAAAAAAAGAGGAGGAATTTGGGTGAAATACCGGCAGCAGCTGTGGACTGTGAAAGCAGTGGTGTGAAAGGAAACAGCTGTTATATTCTCTGGGACATATGGGATGTTTTGTCATACATTGCCAAGTTGTTCCTTGTGGTACACTATTTCAACTTTATGACATGGCAGTCAATGTTTTGAAGGAGCTTGTGCTTTCCTGTTACACTGCTGGTGGTGTTCCTTATTTTTCTTTGGGGTTGGAATGATGATTGATTCTGGTGATATCATAATTTCTTTATTGTTTATCCGTTTGTGAACACGTGCATACCTGCTGCTGTGGTGCAATTTCTCTTTTTCTCTGCTGTTAGTACTTGATGGACAGTTTCAGGCACAGTGACACCCTATTGAGTGCAGAGTAGGACCTTTAAAATAAGGACTATAAATGATGAAGATTTTGGAATTTCCGTCACAAATATTACAAACTATTATTTAATCATTCCCTACAGTGAGTAAGATTTTTACAGTATCAAAAGGAGGCCCTAAAGAACTCTACTTTTTTTTAAGGAAATATGTATTTATTTGTTTACCTTATAGAAAAAACCCATTTTTAGTTAGGTGGAGATATTTCTGTGTTTCGTATTCATCTGTTTTACTTGTTGGCTTCAGCGTTAATTTTCTAATTTCCTGTGCCCATGTGCAACACCAGAGGATTTAATGTGTATTGCGTTGCCTGCTGAGTATGTGATATGTCAAGCGGCTGGATGGTTCAGCAGATGTGGGATAACATCTGAATCAATGACATGCAGTATCATTATATATTATATTGATTTTGAAAGGTGTTGATGGTGGACATATATTGGTCAAGTGCTTTGAAATACCTGAAACAAAAATGCTATAAAAGTCCAGAATCAAAAGGATAATTTTGTGTTACAGCAGTAGGCAAGATAATAAGTGATGGGGAGGGTAAAAAAATATGAATAATGCTTGAATAGTTTAGTGCATAATAGTTGCATCAAATGGAAATTACATTTCCAACCTTAATGCTATTGAAATCCAAGGTATTTTTCAAGACAAGAAACCAACCAAGTGCTTTTGCTGTATGGTTGTTTGTTATACTGAAATGTTACTGAGAAACCTCATCATGTGAAGCAGGAAGGACAGGATTTATTAAGTGTCCTCATTAATGGCTTCATGAATTCAGAAGTGCTTTCTTTGCTGCTCTTTCCAGTTAATTTAGTCTTAAATAATTTCTCTTTCTATGGGAAAAAAGTATTCTACTTTGTATTGTATCTTGATCTTATAAGAAGTATTTTCTGACACTTAACCTAAGCCATGCTCTTTCCTAAGTTCATCCCATGCTTTCATTTATGCCCTTTAGAGTCATGTTGTAGAATTGCTCTGCTCCTTCTGTGATTTACACTATCATCGTATTTTTCCATAACTGTCATCCAGCCAGGCTAACTTATTTAGGTGGAGGGCTTTTTTCCGTTCCTTTTTTTAGTGGTTGTTGAAATTTTTAGTTTGGGAAGCAAATTTAGTAGGAAAACAAGGACTAATACTGTGTTTAAGAGCAACTGAGAGTCCCTTTGTGGAAACCCCTCTATCTTTTTTGCTGACTTGTGATTTCCAGTTCACCAGGTTGGTTACATACCTTTGTTAAAGAACATGGTGGCATCTAAGATGCCTTGCTGGAGCAAAGTTATTTGTTCTCTTGAATTTATTTTTGTCATATATGAATGTGTATGTGAATATTTATGCATGTGTGAATATGTATAAAATCATGCAGACAGTTGTGTGGTGATGGTGAATGTCATGGTCATGCTGTTCATTGCAGATTCTCCATGCTGCAGTGTTGGGGATTCATGCATAATTGGCACAGTGCTGTAGGGTTTTGTTTCTGGTTACCCAGTCCCGTGTTCCAGCTATGGGAAACTGAAAACAACCTTCTTCTCGGGTACATCCCAGTCCTTCTGCTCCTGACATTGCAGACATGGGCTCTCTTGTCACAAATACAGGGGGCTAGCTTCACTCCAGTTATGGGCTATTGTTAAAGTCTGTTCCTGAAAATCTGCATCACTAAGCATTTTCTTGTAAGTATGTATTGTGCAGTTATTTCCTGTAAGTAATTCCTAGAGTGAAGTATCAAAGGGAGTAGTAGCATCAGATTGCTCTAAGGTGGAACTGCAGAAAGGTTTAAGTGTATTGTAAGTAGGCTATTTAGTTTTCTGATTGTGTGATGAAGAGTGGGGAAATATGACTTTCCACTTGTGATGTCTTTTCATTTTCTTTTATGCTGTGCATCTATATGACTTTTTGTTCTTGTAGCTTGGACTTTTGGTCCAGAAAATAACCACAGTTCAAATATGAAACTGAAGCAAAGAATTATAGAATCATAGGATGGTTTGGGTTGGAAGGGACCTTAAAGATCACCCAATTTCAACACCATTGCCACAGAGCAGGGAAGAAATCTACACAGAGAAATCCAAAGAGAATGTTTCTGGAGTGGGAAGGAAACTGTGGGGCAATGTTTTAATTTGAATGAGGAAAACAGCATACATATATTAGCAAGCTGTAGAAGTGGCAGAGTTCAAGACAACTTAATTTTGCATGATCCTTGGCATTTTAAATTTTTTTTGTCTTGTGTCGTTAGAAGTTTCATATCCTCAGAACTTTGGCCAGCATTCCTGATAGTGCATTAGGGATGTGTTTCTAAATATGTCATGCTTCTGATGAATTTGTAAGATAAGATGAATTGTCAGTATTTCCTTCATGCCTTCACACTTCTAAACAGAACGTTCTTAAATTTTATTCCTTTTTCAGTCTTTTATATTTGGAATGACTCTGCCAAAATTTGTCTTGCAGCTAGTAACCAAAGAAAAGAAATAACACACTGATCGAAGCTAACAGGCAAAGGAAGCAGGACTGAGGAAAGATCGTCTCTGATTGCAGGTAAGTGAATTAATTTAGCTTTCTAAATCTGCTTTTGACACCAGAACTGCTGATGTTTTTAGGCAATAACAAATTTTCAGTCATAGGTACGCTAAGTATGTAACTTTACTTTCCATATGGAAGTCATGGATATCCTCACTCGTAATACCAAGACAAAGAAAATAATGACCCTAACTATATAAATATAGGTAGGTGATAATCATAGTTAGATAGGTAGAAGATAATAATCTTCTGAAGGATGAATTCTGTCATCTTTATGTTGGAATATGTCCATATCTTTGAATATAAGCCCTTTTAAATCTATCCAACTACATAAGCAATAAGCTACTGTTCAGTGTGAGAATAGGTGGCAGATTTAGATTATCCTTACTCTACAAATTACTTATACTTGATGCAAGTTAGAATCCAGCATAGGATGCTCCGGTGAATGGGGAATGAATTCAGTGAGGTCTTGGGAGAGACAATAGCTATGGCCATGCTAATATCACTTTCAGGTTAAGGTGTTATAGTCCTGGTCTTGTGGCAGAATAAGCTA
>WAAB01011058.1:0-12521 GCA_013389865.1 Piaya cayana
TGAGGAGGTGCCCAGCAGGGCAGTACCATACAGATCCTAAAAAAATTAAAATAGAATAAAAATACAAATACAAAAGAAATCATTACGCCTGCTATGGTAGACTGATAAGTATCAGCACTGGCTAGATGGAAGCAAAATTATTGTCTCTAAGAACAAAGCTTTGACAAGACTAGCAGATTTATAAACAAATCAATTCTAATCTCTTGAAAGGTCATCTTTCCATTAAGGCTGAATAGGAATGAGATTAAATTACATGGTTGGCTACAGGCATCTACAACAGGGCACCAAACAGGGAGAAGGTTAGGAGCCGAGCTGCATAAATAAAATGCAAAGTGATCTCACGAAGAGCTCACGTGAAGCTGGCTAGCACACTTTCAGTGAGGCCGAGTTTGAAACAAATCTTTATGATGGCTAAATGGAAATATCTGACTAAAGAAATACTGCAAGGATAGTTCAGTCTATTCTCACAGAATGAATAGTTCCTTCCTCCTTCTCTATACATTGTGTCCAGCTGCTGAAACACGCAATGGCAAGATTCAACTCCAGTGGATCAACCTCTGCTGTTTATCTTCCTCGCAAATATCACTTGTTCATGAATTTTAAAAAATATCTCTTTAAAAAAAAAAAGAGATTGATTAAAAAAATCTACAATATAGATGCAGAAGCAAGGGATGTGTGTAGTCAGCTATACTGGACAACGGGGAAGAGAAGCAGGAAAAGCACAGGACAGAAACTTTGCCATCACCACCCAAAATCCTCACAGAAAGGTTATGCCATACCTAAAAGGATAAATTGTGAAGAGATACAATTAGCACCTGGATCACTCAGCTCTCTCTTCATGTCCCTGGAAAGTCAAACATGAACAGGACCGATGCAAATAAGATCTTTTCGCTTAGTTGATGGCTAAACTGCAGCAGATGCTGGAGGATTTTTAAGCTGCAGAGACCTCCTGTAGAGGCTGATGCAGTACATGGCCCACTCTGTATGCCAGCCTGATTTCAGCATTCCCTTTGAAGAAGATAAAAAAGTACTTTGCGAATGACTCTGAGAAAATGATTCTACTCCACTTCTGCCCCCAGAATATGTTTTAAGGCTACTTTCCTGTTTCTAAAAGACAAAGAAAGAAGATAGCTATTAAAAGAAAAAAAATCACTAAAATAACATGCATTTTGTTGGGTTTTTTTTTTAGAATTCTTTTCTACTGTCTGTTTTAAACCCGTCATTAAATACTTCAACTTAATTAGCTTATACTGGCACCTATTGGTAGAAAATAATACTACCATGATACATTATCAATTATTGCTTACTCTTTAATCAGGTACAGAAAGGTGGTTTATAGTAATTATTGGTTTACGCACTTGCCACTTCATTAGGAGAGTATTTTCCATTGTTTAAGTTGTCCTGCAGTAGTTTGGTACTGAGAATAAGAGGGAAACCTGTCATATTACTCTAAGAATTAAGTTGCTTTTTAAAAAAAAATTAAATGTTCCAAGAAGTTTCTTAACTGATTTATGGTTATACTCAGAGTATCTGCAGAGCCCACTCAGTCAGTGTGATGGGACAGGGATCAAAGCCAAAACCAGAGGTTTTAACTCAAAGCATAGCATCTCTGAATCTTAGCAAGAAACCACCATCTACAGTAACTGCAGAAAAAATAATTGACAATTATCCATTGAATGTTAATTAAACAGAATGCTAATGCTAAAAAGAGTATCCTAAACCAACACTAATAATCAATAACATAGATGAAATAATTATTATGAAAATTATTTCTGAACAGGACTGATTTAGAAAGTTTTCTAGCTTTATTTTATGGCCCCTATTTGATTATATATCCAATCATTTATTCATAAGGGAGAAAACTCAGCTCTTCAATGGCAATTTATTACTTAGCAGATTGTATCAGGGAGCTAAAATGACTTCAAGGATCTCTGCAACAGTGCAACTCTGTGTACTGAAAGGGTATCATCTCCGCATTCGTGTCCTGACTTGGAGATACTCTTTTTGCCCTATAGGCTTAATAATATTTGAGATTATTAATATACATAAATTTTGAATCCTACTACTTTTCTGCTTTGCAATGTTTCCTGTCATTCCTGAAGAACTTTTCTTTTTTTCCTAGAACCCCAAATTTCACCTGCCATAAAGAACATTACTCAGTAATTCAGTTGCTTAACTATAGGTTTCTTGCACCATTTTACACACTTGAATGTAGCTTCCAGCTGCTGCTCCAGAAGGGCACTTGTTGCCCATCCATCCTGACCCAAACCTGCTAACCCCGCAAAGCTCTCTTAAATGCCTCTAATAATAAAACCAAATATTTATATTTCCATATTTAGTTTATTTTACACTTAGTATCCAGAACAGAGTCACATAATTGCTTCTACTCTCAGCTTGCACTTTGTCAGCCATTCAAGTAGCTAATGTGAATGAAGAAACTGATGTAAAACTGAAGTTTCATGGAGTGCATTCTGCAACTGCTTCATTACTTACCTTGTCTGGTTGTTTATTCTTCAAACGGATCATTCAGCCAATCAAACAAATCAAAACAAATAGCTGACTTGCACACTCCAACAAATATTATATTTATGCAGTGAATTCAGCTAATTTTCCAATGTTGGTTGTATTCATTACACTGGAACTAGGACAAAGACATGCAAGAAAGGCAAAAAATCCCCAACCCCAAACTGTGAAATGTATTTGTTGAAGAGTATTGGCCAGCTAGCAATAAAAAAAGAAGTGGAGCAAAAGAACACAGTGTCTACTAGACATTTTGACCGTATCTTCTTTCACTATGAGCTCTGTAAAGATGCCCTAAGCACACATCTTTATGGCATTGTGGCTGTGATTTCATTTCACATCATAAGCTGCTATCAACACAGCCTTGTCATTGCAATTTGTCACACACAGTAGCGTGAGCTTTCTCTATCTCGCTGAAATTTTTATCTCACCAGTTACAATCACAGACTGCTAGTTTAAAGCAGGGCTCTCAGACATTATGAGAAGATGAAATCACAAAAGATAACATTAATAGACATTGCCACCACCATAGAGACAAATATTACAGCTTTTCTGAAGCTTATAAAATCAAGGCTAATATGGTGTAATAGTCAAGTTTTCACATGTGTATATATGCATGAGTGGGAAAGAGAATCCACTTACAATAGTCCTGAAATTTTCATGAAACTTATCCGATGTTGTTAATGTGAAGTATGAAATTTGCCTTATTTAAAAAAAGAATTATTTTAATGTCTCTCCTCTTCCTGCTTTCACACTTCTGTGAGAAACCCTTATAGATACACTTGCATTAAATAACAAAAAAACCTAAAATAAAGAAAGTACTGTTAACATATCGAGGGGAAGAGAGACCCTAAATAAAAGCCAAAAATACTGTGCATTTTACATTATTGTATCACTATTTCTTCTACACGACACTGAAGTACCGACAAAGACAGGAAACTATTTTGCTCTTTAAGCAAATTAGTGACATTCTGTGATGAGTTGAGATTGAGTTGAGATTGAGAGTAGTTTCGATCTATCACTTCAAGAAAGGGGGTAAGACTTCCCTACTCCAAGTGGATACCAGGTGTTCTCACACATTCGACAAGAACAACCAGCATTTCAAGTAGAACTTTACAATAACAAACTCTTTTCATTTTTTTTTCTATAAATGACAGTTCAAAAGATACCATACCCATGCTGAGTTACACTTGATGAAGTCCTTAAAAAAGAAAAAAAAAAGTAGTTTAACACACAGTCATTTGATTTGTCACACACTGAAGCCTCCTATTAAAGTACTTCTCACAAAGGGATCAAATTAGCAGTAGAGCTTCTGAAGGTTTGGAATGTTTTTTGCTACCATGACATTTTATGTGTTGTGTAGTTGAATTTATTGCGGCTTTCGCTTTCTTGATCGTTGTTTGCACTGTAGAAAAACAGATGCTTATCCAGGGATTGACAAAGTCGAACTTTTACTAGAGAAAGTGTTTAAATGACTCCAGAAAAAAGTTTTGGGGCCTGATATTGGACTTTCTTTTCTCTACAGAAAGCTGCTACTTTTGAATAAAAAATAGTAGCATAGTCAAAAACCACAGGTTTTTTTTAAACTGTTTCCATTGTTGGGTATAACACTAATATCTGGTATTTTCAATACTGTGTATTTTTCATAGATTCATAGAATCACCAGGTTGGAAGAGACCCATCGGATCATCGAGTCCAACCATTCCTATCAAATACTAAACCATGTCCCTCAGGACCTTGTCTACTTGTGCCTTAAACACCTCCAGGGAAGGCGAATCAACCACCTCCCTGGGCAGCATATTCCAATACCTAATGACCCTTTCTGTAAAAAACTTCCTCCTAATCTCTAGCCTAAATCTCCCCTGGCAGAGCTTGAGACCATTCCCCCTCGTACTGTCCCCTGTCCCTTGGGAGAAGAGGCCAGCTCCCTTCTCTCCACAACCTCCTTTCAGGTACTTGTAGAGAGCAATGAGGTCTCCTCTATTTTTAATCATATTTTTTTCCTAGAAATTTCACTCGTCTTCAAAAATATAAAGAAACTTTAAATTAAATCATTGGTTACACAGATTTTTTTCTGCTTCAAGCCAAACAAACCCATTGACTTCTTGGTTTTATAAAACACACCTGCTCCCTTAATCCAGAATATAGCTCTTTCATTAATCTAATTAGAAACTTTTTGGCTGTTCGTGGCAAATTTTCCTTAAAATTTGGGAGAAACAGCCAGAATTGTAAATACTAGCATGTCTTGCTCTGAAACCTTAAGAACTATGCTCAGATATGATAACTTTAAGTGCAGGTTCTTTGTGCAGACTAGAGGACAGTGTATTTCCTCTGCACCAAAGCAGAGAGCAAGGAACCCATTAATGATTCCAGGGCCTTCAATTATAGCACTTTCCCTCAAGCCCCACAACAGACATTACATATGAAGGTGAAGAGTCTAAAAATATCTAGGCCTGAAGCAAATGGTTTTCGATATGCTGCTCAGACAGGTTTCTACCAGAGTTTCTGTGCTCTCACAAACCAGAAGCTGCGAAGCTTATAACTTCTTCTGTTTGGGAACGTTACATAGCTTATAGGTGCAAGCGTGAAGGTTTTCTACTAAGATTAATGCCTACTGGACTAGCCAAGTGATGAGTGCATGAGCCCCTGCTACGTTTTTAGCGATTTTATTCTAAGAACGAGCTTGGACAAGGAAACATGCTCAATATTATACACTCCATGATCTCCGCTTTGTTATCTATTGCAGAAGAAAACAGAGCTCCAAGGTATAGAGGTTGTTCTGCACTAACTGGAGTATAGAAGCTATGGACAAAGACCATTCCCTCTTGCCACAGATGCAGGCTGCTGAGATACCAGTACAGGTGACCCAATTCCATCTGCTACACGGATACAACAAGACAGAAGACAAGCTCTGATGATCAGCAGGCAGCTCACAGAATGTAGATGCCACTATAAGAGTAAAGGTGGATGCAGTTATTCAGAACTGCAGTTTCACCCTAAGCTTTGCCCATTCTAACTGCAGGCTCCTGGGAAAAATGGACATTTCTCCCCTCCTTTTCCCAGCCATTAATTTTTCTTGAGCTAAACCTCATTACCTGTGACTATGCAGCACAGTTGAGGAGCTTGTTGATCTGGAGGAACACTAACTCATCTAAACTAACCAACCAAGCACGTCTGGTTTTTTTTCATATCTGTTTTTTTTTTTTTCACGTCACTGGTTAATTGCAACAAACACTTTAAAAAGCACATAAACTTGATGACACAACTCATCTTGCCAACATATATGCTGATAACAGCAGTTTTAAAAATCTCCGGTATATTAATGAATTTGCTGAAAAATTAAACATGGATAACTCCTTATATTTTTATTGTGAACCTTCCCACCTGCATTACAGGAAATGGTTTCATCTTCTTAATGCTTTTTCTGGAACACTGGTAGAGAATGACTAAAAGCGAATCAGTTAAAAACTGAACTAAATTTTTTCTTCCCAATTTATCTGCTTATTAATTGCCTGCTATTAGGGACATTACAGTTTAAAAGTCCAAACTTATCCTAAAAATATATGGCAGTAAAATAGTTTGCAATCAATTTCATGAACAACTCATATTTTTCCTTTCAGGTGTGATAAAAACCAAGCTCGACTCACTTAGAAAGTCTTCCAGCACAACTCCCACACTATGCTGGCAGATAGATAAATCCTAAAAGTCAGGGCAATAAGTGACCTCAATACGCTTCCAAATCCAGAATATTGATATTAGGAAGTTAACGTTAACTGTAAAGTCCTCAGCAAAATCTTGCAACCCCTACATAACTTGACTGGTAAAAAAAAAGTGCAAAATTATCCTTCATGATAATATCCTAATTACATAAGCTAAAATGATCATCATGTGCTTTTATGGCTTTTGTAATCTTAAAAAACTTGTTACAATAGTTATAAAATGCAAAGAGCTTTTTAAGGAAGTGGAAATAAACCATAATGTCAAATAAATGGAAATACTTTACTTTGTGTTTTTACTCCAATTTTATTTGCACTTATTTTAAAGTGTCATAAAAGCCAGACTCCAAATTTGAGTACACAAAACTCTAGAGGAGGAGAATATTCCTTTTAAGACACTACTTTTATAAATAATATGATTTTCTATGTTTTCCAGTTAAAAAAATTAAAATTAATATTTAAAAAGCACAGAAGATTAATGCGAACAAGTGAAACTGGGTCTCTTAACAGTTTGCAAAAACATTTCCTTTTCATATGTTAAACCTTTCTGTTTTGTTTTTAGTTCCAAATTTGAAAATATAGTTAAAATTAACTTGGTTTTGTGCTGCCAATACCACTGGTTATACAAAATCCTAGCTCTGTCTATAGAAAGGCAAGGCAGATAAGCAATTCTAAACCAAAAGTCTGTGAAACTTTCAAAACCTGAAAGTCCCAGACATTGGAAAGAGAGTAAATTCAGCCTATGGCCCAAACTAGAATACAATAGATGAATATTTTTGCATGAAGTCGTGCAATAAATAGACATTGTTTTCTGATAAACTAACATATTTCTGAAATAGATGTGTTTTGATAACAGTAGTATTTCTTCTAGTGGCTAGTTAAAGTTCCTGTAAAAAGACACACAGATACTTCTACAAGTCAACTAGGAGTCAACTTCTGCACTAGAAATAAAGAACACACTGCTCCAGCCACATTTAATTAGTTTACCTAATGAGGTCTTTTAACATAACTGCTGAACTATTCACTTGCTGGACCTTTTAGGGAAAACACCAAATACATAATTTTCACTTTGTCAGAAAAGAAAAATTTGTTCTTCTTTTCAGTAAACGCAAAATTATTTGACATTTTGAGACAACTCTGAAAAGTCATGAAAGTTAGTTTGGGATCCACCCATCTCAACTAAGTTGACTTTTCTGGGATTTCTTTTAATGGCAGCTAAAATACATGGAACAAATAAACACGTATTTACTGAAATTACAGTTACATGGAGTGTGAGTAGGCAGTGTGAAAAGAAGGCTAGAATAGCCACTTGTGAATGAGTATTTAGTGTTACAGAAGAAATTGGACATAAAGAATTCCCATGGGCAGACACACATTTTAATAAAAGCTTAACCTCAATCTTCTGATTGAAGACATCTAAAGAATTTTTAAAAAGTTAAAGATACAGTCAGGACCATACGCCAACAGAAGCTGATACTACAACAGAACCCTTTATCAGACAATGCATGCAATCCTAGAATCATAGAACAACCAGGTTGGAAGAGACCCACCAGATCATCGAGTCCAACCATTCCTATCAAACACTAAACCCTCAGCACCTCATCCACCTGTGCCTTAAACACCTCCAGAAAAGGTGAATCAACGCCCTCCCTGGGCAGCCTCTGCCAGTGCCCAATGACCCTTTCTGTGAAAAATCTTTTCCTAATGTCCAGCCTAAATCTCCCCTGATGGAGCTTGAGGCCNGCCTGAGGACCCTTCTTTCCTCAGGTGTGTTTTATATCCAGCTGATTGCAACCTAGCCTGCCAGTTCAAAAGGTTCAATTATTTTCATGTTTTGTGCAAAACTTATCAGATATTGCTTACCTGAAGGTTATTTTTGATGCCTTTCAAAGAGTTAGCTGGACTTAGCCAGGAAATTTTGGGATTTGATTGATACAGGTAAAATTTTATCCTTGGGTAAAACAGGAGAGTGAGACTATAGAATCACAGGTGGTCTCTTGTAGCCTTAAATTTTCTAAATATGACATGTACTGGGGAGAGAAAAAAAAAATCCAAGTCTACAGACCAAAGAACTACCAGTGAGCAACACATCTTGATTTAGTATCTGATATTTAGTATTCTAAAGACTGATACCAAGCAGAATGCTGAATGCACTGAAAGCTGCTGATAATAAATTTGTGATACTAGCAGCAGAGTTTATTTCACTACTTATGGAATGGAACAAACTAAAAATGAAAAAAAATTTAATAATCTAAATCTGTTTTGAGCCCTAGAAGTACTCTCGACCAAGAAGAAGAACAGCTATAGGAAGAGGGAAAAATAAGCCTGGGAGATGGTTAAACCTCATTTTTTTTTCTGTACTTCACTGAGTGATTCCCCTCAATCACCGGTTTTGATAGGTACAGTCTGCATTGCCTCACATAGTGCACAAAATAAGAAACAGAGCTTTCCTAGACCATATTAAAATAACATAAATTAACATACTAAATTATAAGCCTTGCAGTTCAAGTCCAGGTAAGTATCTAGAAATGGAAATGCAACACCTTACTCTGTTCTCGGATATCTTCACAATCCAACTCTAAGCCTAACAAGAACAAATCGTTGTAGACTACACCTTATTAACATCCCAGGTAGAAACCAGTAAGCTATCTACAAATACATGTTAAATAATTCAGGTGTTGTTCTAATCCAGATACTAGCTAACCATTCCCTAATGGGTACACGTATGTACGTTTACACATCCCTCTTCACTCTCCCTTTGCCACAAGAAAACCACAGATAAAACAAGGTCTTTCTTATGGTCTTCTCAGGGAGATTAGAAAATCTTATTAGAAAAATATCATTGAAAACTTCCCCAAATCCATCTGAGGGCATTCCTCAGTCTCTTGAAAGGCATTTGAGGCCAGCTGCCACTCCATGATTTATCTTTAATACAGAAACATGTACACTAACTTGAATAAATAAAAAGATAAATTTTTATAAAATGTTCTGTAAACCAAGTCCTATGCAAGCAAATTCATGGGGACAAACACACACATGAAATAGCTGAAGGAATTTGCATACAGGAGGTCCCAGGGATTTTGTTACACTGTGAGCAGGCTAAAAGGGGAAGAAACAAATGATATGAAGAAAGCTGATTGCCAAACACCAGTTGCAGGATTTTTAGCCTCAAGCAATGTAGGGTCCTGAAGGAACTAAATTAAATCGACAGCTAAATTGTAAATTATAATTTTCAGAACTACTTGAGAAGTTTACCGTCCTGTCCTGCTCCCCAAACATTTCATTTGTTCCAAACCTGGTATTTGCATATGGGGGGTGTGTGTGATGGAACTTGAAGAAACAAACAAAATACACATCTCAGCTGCGAATATGTAACAGAAGGGGGAAATCAGCTTTCCTGAAAACTATGTACTCCACTCAGATTTATTGCAGTGAAGATTGAGCAGCAGCTATAAGTAAAATTGTTAATCCAGTTATTAGTCCTCACATAAAATCCCAGTTTCAAAAAGCTTATATATGTATTTATCTTTCTATTACTATCCCTGGACAAGGAATAGAAATAGCATGAATGCAGTGAAGTAAACCTGTAGGACTTCATAATACCTTTATTTTAACTGTGACTTTGTTTGCAGCTTAAATGAATATGATCATTTTCTATATGTAAAATACAGCTCATGCAAGTATTAATATTTTTTATTTAATTGACTAAGTATAAATTAATTAAAATCTAGTCTACTTTTCTTTAAATTAATAAGTATGTGCTGAATTAAGCGTGCAATTTCTTGATGTTCGTTGTCAGTTTTGTAGATAACTGTCATATCATTAGAGACTGCAGGTATTTTTTTCAGTCCCTCAGTCACTTTGGTAATTTTAAAATTTAATCATCCTTTCCATCATTTGGGATACTTGATTGGCCCATGAATTTAATCGGAATGTTTATTAAGCATGGCTGTGAAAAACACGGGTTCTCATTAAGAGGAACTGGTCAAGCTTTTCCATTGACAGCTGGTATCCACTCAGGTCGCCAGAGGTCCTGGCCCAACACTGATTAAAGAAAGGCGATACAAACTAACTTGTTGTTCTGACCTTGATTCAATCACTTATTGTTCAGTTCTTTAGGTTTCTCTGTATTGCTGTCTGAATTGCAACCCAGAAATACTTGAGTAATGCAGAGGAATGACCTAGTTTCAATTTTGAAAGCAGCTAACTAGGCCAGTACAGAGCTCAGTGGCCCCTCGGCTAACTTTTTCTGGTCATATTACTTCCAAAACTTAGCCTCAAAGTTATCATCTAGGGCCTGTTGTCCCGTGGAACCTTTCTTTTCACAAAAGGACAAATGGTCAATTGAATACAACCGCATTATGCTCATTTTATTATGTTGGCTTCCAAACAGACCCTCAGTAGGTGAAAGATTCAATGCGGTATTGAAGTGCTCAACATCTCCAGCTTACCAAGTAGAGGCCTGTATTATATTATTCTTTGTACGCAACCGTTTTTTGAGACTTGAAGGGCAGAAAGGTTAAAGAGCAGGAGGAAAGGTCAAGCCAGATAAGTAAAAGTCCATATTTCATAGAATTACTGTTTTACTTATCACTTTCCTTGAGATTTGACAGGCATGCTAGTGATTAGGTTATCACCTTCAAATAGATTTATAGGCTCTGGGGAATTTTTATTCAACCTACCCTTGGGGATGTCTTGATATAATGTCTCTGTGTTGGCATTTCTGATTTTTAAAGGTCTCATAAAATAATGAAGAAAGACAGCGGCAAACACTTTAGATTCACTAAATATTCTGGTAGAAAATATTTAACACTATTCTAAATAAGCCCATCTACACTTCACATCATTGCTTTTGAATGCAGTCTGCTACTATTCAAAGATAGTTTTAAGACAGTGAATGAAAATCTGCATGCTCGCTTTTTATTTGACTTTTGTCATCAGAGGTCTTGTTTGATGCAACATTAATTAACTTCAAGGGATTCTTTCATATTAATTGGACAGGTGAGCACTGAAGCAAACCCAGTAATGGATCTAAGCTTCTCATGTACAGGAACAAGTGTGCACACTCAGTTACAATATAGCCAGCAAGAATTTAAATAGGGAATTTTGCAAAAGCTTGTACCCTATGTTAGAATCAAATGCAGCTGAAGCATCGCAACTACACATCATAAATCCATGGATTTTCTCAGCAGCTGATTTCTCGAAATATTTTCGGTCCATTATTGACAGAGCTGTAATCTTCACTAGAAGTTCTCACAAAAAGTGGTCCTGCCAATTCTCCTCAAAAGACATTCGCATCTCCACCAAGCAAAAGAGCATCAGATACCATTTTATGCAAAGCAAAAATCACAGCGTTGCTGCTAGAAGCAACAACCAGAAGTGACAACAAGATTCACAGAGAGCTGTCTATTCAGCAGTAAGACTCCCCTCTGGCTGATTTCTAGACTATTTCCTTATTCTGGATTTCTGTGCTGGTTTTTTTTTTTTNGGACTCCCCTCTGGCTGATTTCTGGACTATTTCCTTATTCTGGAAAATAATAGTAAAATCAGCCAAGAGCATATGAAAGGGCTAATGTGGTACCTGGACAGCCAGTGTCAGATTCATTTCAAAAGCAAAGACTTCACTGCGGTTTGAGTGATCAGCCTGCCTAGCAAGAAGTCTCTCAGATTAAACCTAATTTTAATTTTTTTTTTCAGTTTCATTGAGTCATCGTGTATTGCTTATACAAAAAAAATGAACGAGATCTTTTTTGTACTTTGTTGTTAGCACTCATCAAATATTCATGTGGTTAGTACAGACATCTCACTATTATGGCAATTGTTCAGAAGCAGAAAAAGGACATTTCCCCACAGGAAGAAGCTTTCTCAACTTACTGTTTCTTCAGCTTTGGAAAGTAGGTACCTTCTTCTTTGGGGGCAGGGAAGAGATGGGGGGGAGAACTGTCACCATTCCTTTCACCCATCTGAGACAAAAACATTGACCGTCAGCTAGTTTCTGACAATTGGCTGTTATTAAACTCCAACTTGCTAGGGCCAGCTGTGCCTAATTTGAGTCACTGGTGCAAAAATAACCAGTCAGCAGGAATTGAGGCAATTACGGGTAATTCTGCTGTAGAGCGGTCCTGCATCAGAATCCCAGGATTAACTTTAGGCTGGCGCTCCAAGGTGATTGAATGAACAAAAGGCTCCAGTAAAATCATCAGTAGCTGAGATCAGTTTTTATATAAGCTGATTTCCGAAGGCCGTAACCTGTATTCTAATTTATTTACAGGTAGATTGTTGAAA